>CAHIKZ030001134.1:447500-467500 GCA_903632075.3 Acanthosepion pharaonis
GGGGATATTGTCTGCATAGTTCTCTCTTGTGTGCACGACCAGTTACTTTAGGATTGTCAAAAATGTACAACCCTCACGCTCATTAAACTTGTGACTGTCTCAGTTGGAAAAGGGAAAATGCGGTGAAGAATATTAGCACCACGGAGTGCACAGTTGTATTTTTCCTCGTGTCTATTTACTGTGAAAGTTTGGGATCCTCGACGTGGTGTAATGGTTAGAAAGCTTGTCTTACTAGATCAATTACGACTGAGTAGTGAGTTCGATCCTCGCTGGGTGCACCATACTTTCGGCCTTGTACCACATCTAAGCTAAGCTTAGAAAATCAGTGGGCACCTCGACGTGGTCTAATGGTTAGAAAGCTTGTTTTACTAGATCAATCACGACTGAGTAGTGAGTTCGATCCTCGCTGGGTGCACCATACTTTCGGCCTTGTACCACATCTAAGCTAAGCTTAGAAAATCAGTGGGCACCTCGACGTGGGTCTAATGGTTAGAAAGCTTGTCTTACTAGATCAATCACGACTGAGTAGTGAGTTCGATCCGCTGGGTGCACCATACTTTGGCCTTGTACCACATCTAAGCTAAGCTTAGAAAATCAGTGGGCCCCTCGACGTGGTATAATGGTTAGAAAGCTTGTTTTACTAGATCAATCACGACTGAGTAGTGAGATCGATCCTCGCTGGGTGCACCATACTTTCGGCCTTGTACCACATCTAAGCTAAGCTTAGAAAATCAGTGGTCTAATGGTTAGAAAGCTTGTCTTACTAGATCAATCACGACTGAGTAGTGAGATCGATCCTCGCTGGGTGCCTCATACTTTCGGCCTTGTGCCACATCTAAGCTAAGCTTAGAAAATCAGTGGGCACCTCGACGTGGTCTAATGGTTAGAAAGCTTGTCTTACTAGATCAATTACGATTGAGTAGTGAGATCGATCCTCGCTGGGTGCCTCATACTTTCGGCCTTGTGCCACATCCAAGCTAAGTTTAGAAAATCAGTGGGCACCTCGACGTGGTCTAATGGTTAGAAAGCTTGTCTTACTAGATCAATCACGACTGAGTAGTGAGTTCGATCCTCGCTGGGTGCACCATACTTACAGCCTTGTACCACATCTAAGCTAAGCTTAGAAAATCAGTGGACACCTCGACGTGGTCTAATGGTTAGAAAGCTTATTTTACTAGATCAATTACGATTGAGTAGTGAGATCGATCCTCGCTGGGTGCCTCATACTTTCGGCCTTGTACCACATCCATGCTAAGCTTAGAAAATCAGTGGGCACCTCGACGTGGTCTAATGGTTAGAAAGCTTGTCTTACTAGATCAATTACGATTGAGTAGTGAGAGCGATCCTCGCTGGGTGCCTCATACTTTCGGCCTTGTGCCACATCTAAGCTAAGCTTAGAAAATCAGTGGGCACCTCGACGTGGTCTAATGGTTAGAAAGCTTGTCTTACTAGATCAATTACGATTGAGTAGTGAGATCGATCCTCGCTGGGTGCCGCATACTTTTGGCCTTGTGCCACATCTAAGCCGGGTTTAGAAAATCGCTGTTTACTGCGAAAGTTTTCAGGTTTTTAAATGACTCAAATGTGGCAATGGTGGTTTCCAGAAAAAGTATTTTTTCCGGGTCGATGTCGTAAACATCAAAAAAAATCGCGTTATCTGCAAGAGAAAACATCGATACAAATTGCAGATAATATTCCAGAATCATTATTTAAGTTTCTACACGCATAACCGTTTGCTTTGGGGCATCTCAACATGATGTAATTGTTAGCAAGCTTGTCTCGCGAGATCAATTGCGACTGATTAGTGAGTTCGATCATCACTGGGTGACATGTATTTTCGGCCTTGTGCGACGCTTAGAAAATCACAATCAGCTTGGTTTTCTGCCGCTGAACACGAATAGAACATGTGTAGCTTCAATAGTCCCAGATAAATCTTCACAGAACACGACAGTCTTAACTTCAAATCTATGGTTAACCGTTACCTATGGGTTTGCTACGTTTTGGTGTAGCCCATTTGGCGTCGCTGATTCGACATCAGAAAAATAATTAGATTATTCGGCACAGCTGTTTAGGTAGCTTACTGTTTCGACGTCACTGTCTTTGATCAGAGGCAACCCCCTCATTTGTCAATTAAAACCTTAAATTAAAGCTATCGTATTTTAAAAAAATAAAATTAATAAAGCTATTTAATCTTAGAAATTACTTCCTAATTCAGTGATTATGAGCAACACCCTTCAGCAACTCAATATGATCTAATGATTCAACTTCCATTATAACTTGTTGATTCGTTTGTCAGCATCTCTATATTCTTTTACCTGCATATGTAATCTCACTTTACACTGATCTTTCTTTTCTCCTCACCAAAATTTTATTTAAGTATCGCTATTGCGATCAGATGTGGCACAGGTTCGATTTAATGTGGGGTAACCGAGCCTCAGCCAAAGATCCCTCGTATAAAACGTTGTCTGGTAGCTGTTTCCCGAGACGAGACTTTGCCTTTCGACATAGCCTCGTCTGGGAATCTTCTCTCCCCGGAGGCAGACAGTTCGACCAGCACAGCTGGAAAAGATTCCATCCTGACGGTATCTAGCAGTTGCCCCACGCAGTCAAATGGGGCAAAAGGCCGAATTTAATGTGGGGTTGCCGAGCCCGTAGGCAAGGCCAAAGAATCCCCGTAGACTCCCGCATAAACGGGATCGGGTCTACCTCCCCGGACGAGACACTGCTTTTCGGTATAGCCTCGTCTGTGTTCCTCTCTGCCCGAAGGCAGAGAATTCAACCAGCACCACTGGAAAAGATTCCGGCGAGACTCTGTATTCCGTTGTCTTACAGATACATATAGGCAGTTACTACCTATAGTGTTTTCACTAATGGTGGTGACAGGTTATTCCATTACATCATTTCGTAAATTATTTAATATTAGAAATTATTTCATTTCGCAATTATGAGCAACACCTTTCAGGAACTCAATCGGATGCAATGATTCAACTTCCGTTATGATATATAACACAAACATGATGAAAAACATAGGGTGCAATAGCAAATGCCCCGTCATTTTGCATCCCTCTACCTTGAGTGTTTCTTGAGCAGTTTATCGGGCGAATATTAATTAATGGATAGGTTCCGCTTCCATGTAGCCATAACTAACGAGAACAGTTCTGTTGTAATGACGGTAACAAACCGTTTGAACAAGAGATGGCCGAAATGTGCCTCAACCTCATGGGTGAAACTATGGAATAACTGTGTTTAAGCAGAGATCTTTGTAGATAGTGTGAGAGAGAAAGAAGGAGAGTGGAGAGAGAGTTGGAGAGAGAGAGAGAGAGAGAAAGAAGAGAGAGAGAAACTATGCTGCTTATATATAGTAGCTAATGTGTTAACATTTTTCAGCAGTGGTTTTATATCGTAGCTTATACACACATAGCTTTTCTAGTTTCGCCAGGATGTCGTTAGAGGGCGCTGTTAAACAGCTATAAAAACGAGACACTTTCTATTTCTCTCTTTTTCACTTTTCCTTTTAGGATGCGGTAGGACTAACTTTAGCAGTGACCTGAGCAAGGAGATACCTTTCCTCGTAGTGACTGAATATCACAAACACGCGTGATTTTTCATCTTTACAATTCTTAACTTTTATTGTCTTTTCTTTCTTTTACATGGGTACCAGTATATTACTTTTTTAAAAAAAAGATTATAAAACATCCCCTTGTTGAAATTGCCTTTCATTTCCTTTTACACGTCATTTTCATGTGCTAAAAATGTTTGCCATCTGTTTTAGTCTGACTAGAAACAGTGCCTGCAAAGATATTATACAATAGTAAACGTAACAGTAAATCTGAAAAAGATCAGTGAATACTTATCAAATAAAATCCTTTTTTTGTTAATAATTACTAAAAAGAAAGTTTTAAAAACATTACTGTTGTTTTTCTGCGCACGTATATTTGAGATATTCACTGGATGGACTGAAGAATGTAAGAGTGACGGACGAAATAAACTCGTTGACGAGCTTGTGTCAATGGATGGCTCAACAGGGTTTGGGAAAGATAGCAAAAATGAAAAAAATATATTGAGCTACAAATGATAGAATGTTGTAGAGAGCCATGATCGTGAATATTCTAAAGGGATATATCATATAGAAGATACACAATATAACACCAAAATAGATACGCTTTTTTCACAAAAAAAAACAACTCTGCACACTGTTTTAGCATTTATTTATTTGTGAATTATATTGAAATGGTGCATAATTATCAGTCGTTTTTGTAAGGTTTTACATATTTGATTAATAAAAAATTGTTGTTTATCAACACAGCCCTTTTTATACAAATATTTTATTTTCAGATTATAAAATGAGGGTCGATAAGTCAACCAAAACCATATTTGAATGCAAATGAAACCTGAGAAATCAATGCTGCACCTATTGTGGCTTTGACCCGCAATTTAATGGAATAATCATTAGCCCAATCAAAAAAATGTTATTGTTGAATTGTTATGAGTGGTTATCTTGAGGGTAAACCGGACGTGATTGTTCGATAGAAGGCGTCATGGACATCTTAATGTTGCCAAACCATGGACACACTTATCTGAAAATTAACGGGGAACTCTTCGATTCATTGAAGCATGCAGATCAAAGTTCTTCCATTTTAGCCAAACTCATCGCAACAAGGTTTGTTGGCGAGAAGCACGTGCCAATCGAGAGCCTTCACAAAGGATCGATCGAAGCAATTTTTTTTCATAATGCCAATCACATCTGCTGAATTGTTAAAACGCCTGATAATTATGACATGCACCAGTATATATATATATATATATATATATATATATATATATATATATATATATATATATAAGTGTTGGTCAAAAATATAATTTTAAGATATGTTATATACAGGTTATGCAAGGTATAGTTGAGTCCAACACCGCAGCAAAACCGATATTAAACTGAATACACGAATTGTGTTCTTAGATACGCTCCTCAAATCTAGTCTCTTGTATGGATGCCATACACTGTGTCCGACTCGCTCATAAATGTCTTAACATTTTTTCTTTTTGATAATTCTAAATAAATATTGGTTTGGTGCATAATTATCAGTCGTTTTGTGAGCTGGATATTTGTTAATGAAATTTGTTGTTTTGTTTACTTTTTTTAATAAAAATATTTTATTTTCAGATTATAATAATGCGTGTCGATAATCATACACTCAGGAATAATCATTTAAAAAAGTTATTATTGAATTATTATGTTTCTTTTTTCATAATAAATATTGTTTTAAAACGCCTGATAATTATGCACCAACCCAATAGATTGAATAGGGCATTTTATTAGATAGCTTCGTAGTAATATCATATTTAATCAGTTATCATCCATCTCGATACATCATGAACATTTTTGAAAGTGGGGATTGACGACGTATAGCTTTTACAGTTTTATAAAGAAAAATACTCGATGATATTATTTCAGTAAAAATGTTTGCGATATTAACTATGAACATCTTGAAAATTTTTCGTGAAACCTTACAAAAATAATTCAATAAAACTCCAACATATATTTTGTAGATTGTTAGTGCTTACATAATTGGATAAATCGCATTATCTTCTTTCAGATTTGACAGGGAAACATCTACAATGAATATTTATTTTATTTTTTTTTAAATCATTTCATTTTCAAGTGATATTTTGAAAATTTTCTAGTTGCTACTTTTTTTTTTCTGGTTTACAAAAGAGATATTTTTTTATTAAATAAAGATGCGTTTGAAGAATTGAAAAATATAAAATATAATGATATTTTCGTGTGGGGAATATTTTTTAAAAAACTTTATTTTATTTTCTCTTTTTGCAAATGTTAAATTAGTTTTCTATGTAAGATCAAATAGGACATAATTCAACAATTTTAAATTAAACACCTATATAAGTTTCCTAGTAATGATGTTTGTAGCTGTCGAGATAATTTGATGTCATTGATAAAAGCCTAAGTGAAATCACTCAATTAAATAGTATCATTTCAATGAGATGTTGTCAATTTCCCGCATTTTTTAAATTATTTTACTACAACATTATTTTACTATGTTTCATAAAAGATTATGGAATGAAAATATATTCCTAACTTCCGGGTTATACAAGAAAGATTATTTTTAAACATAAACTTTATTAATTTTTATAATTTGGTAGTTTTAGTATTTCGTATTGAGTTATCTTTTTGAGCAGGGTTGTTACGGTGGAAACTTTTATTTTTACAGTAAGGTTCACCCTGTAAAAAGCCCGGGCGCCACTCGAGATAGACGATTACATGAAAGTGTAGTTCATATGAATAGGAGCGGTAGATAAATGTTAACTCGAGACTTATAGACACTATTTCCACAGAGCTATCTAATAAAATGTCCAATTCAATCTGTTGGGTTGGAGCATAATTATCAGGCGTGTTTTTTTTTAATATTTATTATGAAAAAAGAAACATAATAATTCAACAATAACATATTTAAATTATTATGCCGGAGCGTATGATTATCGACACGCATTTTTATAACCAGAAAATAAAATAATAATTTTATTTAAAGAAAGTAAGTAAAACAGCAATATTTATTAACAAATAATTCGCCTACCAACACGCCTGATAATTATGCATCATGATTATAGAGATCGGGGAAATATTCTCTTGGGAGGCTCTTCGACGGGGCAACAGTTCAGCAGAAGAAGTTGTTCGATTGGAACCTACTCCTTGTCGATGGAATACGGAGGGAATGTGGATGGTTTCCTACGATGTAAGGTCCTAGCCGTGAAGGTCAGATCTGGTGTAACCAAGGAATGTAACTCGTCCGAGCACTTTCTATGCCGATAGCGACAGAACAGTGAGAGGCTCACCACATCTCGTCTGTGAGAGAGAGGTTGAAGGGAGGAAAATAAATCTTGTCCCATAAAGACTCGAAGAATTTTTTGAACTTCGAAATTGAGGACTAGGCATTTACCGCCCAATTATAGCAACAATAAATTTTTCGACCTGATTTGGCTCTTATAGAGTTAGAAGCCACCATTAGGGTTCTGGTACTTACTGGAACGATATAGGGTCCTGATTATTTTACCTACGTGTTTAGCGATGGATCAAATACAGGACTTCCATTTGATGTCAAGTGCGATTGAGGCCCAATATTTGGCCTTGCTTGATCGGCAACGTCCTTCATGGCCGAATTGGATTGATGCAGGTTAGATCTATGATGGGAAAATAACGGTTACCTCTAGACTCGAACAAATTAAGAATGTAGTGATCAGGAAAACATGCTCTTGGGTGTCTGTTCCACGGTCAGTGGTTCGTGGGGAGAATCTGTTTGAGTGGAACTTACTTCTTGCCGACGGAATAAGGAGGAAAGGTGGGTGGTTTCCCACTATGTATGTAGCACGGCTTATCCTAGCCGTGAGGGTTAGACTTAGCAGAAACAAGGAATGTAGCTCGTCCGAGCACTTTCCATGGCACTAGCGATATAGTAAAGAGAAGCTCGACACATCCCGCCTGTGAGGGAGAAGTTAAAATGTGGAAAATAATTCTTCTTCCACAAGTACACGGAGAAACTTATGAACAAGACTGGACAGTGAGGTTTAGGCAGCTCCTTCCCAAATAGGTTAACAGTACTCCACTCACTCATGGTCTGGTTCTTATAAAGTTAGAGGATAACTATTTACTGGATCGGTGCAGCACTAATGTTGTTTGTCTTAAGAACATGTTGATGGGTAGAATATACCTTGCTGTATTCAGTTATATTTTTCGTAATATTTGTAAGAGTGAAGTAATATTTTTGAACTAGCAGGAGCATATGGAATGGAGGTCAGCTCCGAGAAATCCAAAGTAATAGTGAATAGCACAAACAGTAACATCTGTGTCAAAATTACCATAAATAAGAATTCACTGGAGGAAGTGTCTATTTTTCAAATACTTAGGATTAATCTTGTCTAATCCGCAACTTGGATTGCTTTAGCGTTGGCTAATTTGGCAAGAATATGGTGGAGCAAAATCAGCTTTCAAAGTACAGACTGTACAAATCGATGGTAGTTTCAATTCTCCTATTTTAAAGTGGAACGTGGACACTGTTGACAGATACAGATAGAAGGATCCAAGCGTTTGAGAACAAATGCATGAGAAAAAACCTTGGCATTTTCTATTAGGGGAAAAACCAATGAGTTTATGCGGATAAGTGTTGAACGTTTTCTGGGCCACCAGGAATCTCTTCACGTTACTGTCAAACTAAAAAAAATGGCGTGGTTTGGACATATTACAAAGCACGACAGCATCTGCAAGACCACCATGCAAGGCACCGTTGAAGAAGGATGTAGGAGAGGACGCCAACGCAAAAACTGGCTGGAAAATGTCAAAGAATTGACAGGTATCACTGTACAAGAATTGCTGATGAATGCCGTTGTTAGGATGTTGTGGAAAAAGATCTAGTGTGGCTTCGGCATTCGAATGCGCCTTATGATTACACAAGTCAAAGGGATGATGATGATGATGATGATGATGATGATGATGATGATGATGAACATGGTGATGATGATAATGATGAGGATCATGATGATCATGATCATGATCATGGTGATGATGGTGATCATGATGATGATGATCATGATCATGGTGATGATGATCATGTTGATGATGATGATGATGATGATGATGATCTTGATGATCCAGATGATAATGATGATGATGATGATGATGATGATGATGAATATTTTCCAAAATTCTGTTAATTAAACCTTAATCTTAATAATATTTCTGAAACCATTTTCAGTCAAACTTTTACTAAAATGGAAATATTTAAATTATTTAAAATATATTTTCAGGATTCTTTGGAGGCATCTCGTGTACATATAAAGATAGATGTCTACGTTTGTTTGGAAATGTGGGAGCCGTAGGTATTGGAGTATCGACAAAGCCATTTTGTATTAAACTATCGGCGAAGCCATTTTGCATTGTAGATAAGGTTTTCCATATAAAATGTGCGCTCATAGCCCGAAGAAGAAATGTATGATCAGAATGCTTTCGGAGAGGGGAATATATATAAAAACAAGATGTACACCCTCGTGCAAACTAATTGAAACAAACAAATAATTCCGTTATTATTTACTTTTTTCGTATTTTTCCAATGAAACATGGCCCAGTGCAAAAGTTATTACTTCGTATGTCCATTCCACGAAGTCATTCCTTGCAGATTGACCACAGATTCTCGATTGGATTTAAATCAGGCGAGTTTACGTGCCAGTCTATAGTACTTTGATTTGCTCACTGGCAAGGCGTGCCAGTGTGTTCCTGCAGCGATACAATTCTAGGGTAATTTTCATCGCAAACAATGACCGTAGAACAACTAATCGACAGTCGAGACAATAATATCTGGGCTTGAGGCAATTATGGATGACGTAATATAATTAAAGGCCAAAAAATTACTGAAAATTACCTAATCTGAAGAAAAAATAGAAATCAATTACACTCTGTCACTCCAGTGAGTCTAAAACTGACTGTATGGTGAAAGAAAGGAAACTAAAGCGGTTGTTTCAATTAATTTGCACAAGTATATATATATATATATATATATATATATATATATATATATATATATCAAGTATGTGGTGCAGTTCAATTTACACTACATAAATCATTCATACAAAAAACAGGTATAGATGTTAATGATTTAAATGGCGAGAATTCTCGCCATTTAAATCATTAATTTCTATATCTGTTTTTGTATGAATGATTCATGTAATATATATATATATATATATATATATATATATATATATATATATATATATATATACACTAATTTTTCATAGATTTTACGAACGCATTTGATAAGACACTATAGGAGGATCTGTGTCAACTACCACAAATAAAAGAACAAACTTTATTTATTTTGAAAACATATTAGAATAAACCAGTAATTATATTGGGAGCAAGCCGCCTGCATACGGATAAAAAATCCTATGATATCAATTTCCCAAAGCAGAAAAGTTCGTATAACAAGGATAGGACTTCTCACCGGATTTATTCACCATTTCTAATAAAGCTATCGTAAGAGCATTCGGATTTATACCGTTGTTCTAACAACATAAATGACGCAGATGTCATCGTGTTGGTTTCAGACGTGGAAAGAGAACTCCAAGACCTCCTAGACACAGTAGTAAAGAAAAGCTAGAAAAAAGAACAAACCAATAGTTGTAAGAATGGAGAATGCTTGTTTCTCTTTTGTCAAAAAAAAAAAATAACAATGGAGAAACAAACAACAAAAAAATATGTAGGAAATATTTTATCAATTGATGGAAACTGCGTCACAGAAATCTGAAGGCACACCGGAATCGCAATTATTCCTTCAAAAAACTGAACAAAGTAATACAAAATAGCTAAATTTCTTTAGAAACAAAGGAAAGTGTGCTGAACTGTGTTGTAATATCAATAACTTAACCTAGATTCCTTTTGCCTTTTCTATAAATACTTTTATATCAATAGTTCTGATAATCTTTCCTCGATGAAAACGAGACCCTGAATTTAAGCGCAGTGCTAGATTGGCTGCACGGTTTCGTCATTTTACAGTTGAAACGGCTACATGCAACCGTAAGTTCTATTCTAATAGTTTATTCTATCGCATTTCTCACCTGTGAAACTCTCTTCCGGCTTCTTGCTTTCCTGTCATCTTTGATCTTCAAAAATATAAATGCAATGTCAATCGTTATCTACTGTTTTCTTACTTCCTGTTCTTTTTTTATTTTGTTCTTTTAATAGATTTTTCTCATATTCTCTCACATTCAGTTACTCTTGCGTGTTAGTGTCTTCATTGCACTGACTCGAGTGAAATTATGAACGAATAATCATCGTCTAGAGCTGTTAATGGTGGACAATTTCATGCCATATGAAGAGAAGACTGGAATCAACACAGATGTTATTCGGCAGAAGGCAGCTAAGGATACCAGGAACGGAAAAACGACGAAGTGCTAAGGAAAATGGAAAGAAAAAAAGATAATTATACATTTTTTAAGCATGATATAATTGAATATGCATAAACCTTTGATCCCCCTCACTGGAATATCATTGACTGGTGTCCGTCATAAATACAGACGGACGTGTAGGTACGACAGAGTTTAAGTCTATCACGACGCCCATTGGCCTACGACATTTTTTACATTGGCTAACCTATTGGTCTACACCTATTACCTGCGACTACGACGATTTTCACTCGATTAGTGCTATCGTGTACTACTTGGTTACAGTAGCACAAACCACTTAGCTACTTCGATCAAAGTATGTCTATATTTCTGAGATGGGTTATTATGTAAAGTATTTACATTATTCGGATTATTGTCCTCATCTTTGTCGCCATATTTATCACAACGTTTCGGCCGTTGTACGCTCCGGCCTTCTTCAGGTGGTTGGAATTTCGAACTGAACCCCTTATTTCGATCACTGGGCTAGACTGTTCTAGTTCCACGTGCCATGTTTGATTGATGTCAGTTATCAGTTATCTCCTACTAATTTTCCCTCTGAAAGTTCTCCCCTGCCTTAACCGGGTATTGAACTCACACTCTTTGGGTCTGTCACTGGATCTAACCAACGCCTTTATCCACTGTACCATGTGTCCTTGAGGGTATGAATTTCTGAGTATTATAAACCTAATTTTTTCAGCAACCATTTTTACCAGTGCTCATATTGCAATTTTGCAGTTATCCTTTCATGTTTTTCCAGAGCTCATATTGCATCCTTTGTTGAAAAAGAAAGGATTATTGCTTTTCTCTGGCGACTCCTTTCACTGTTACCCAAACTGCATGAATTTAAACGGTTGGCATCTCGGCGGAGGAGGACTTTCACTGTCGAAACAGTCAGAAAATACAAACGCCTTTTCTACTCTAACACTTCGCAGATATTTTCTCGATTGAGACCGCACAGATGAGAACATGACAGTGTAACTGCCTTCCTCTTACTTGATGACCACGTATGGATAGCTATAGTCTCCAAATATTCAAATGGAAAATTATTAATCGACATCTTATGATGTCTTGATCCCTGGCTTAGGAAAACTACAATATGGGAACCATAATAAGGGTGCCAGAGATAAAAAATAACAGCTCTGGTAAAAACATGACTGTCTTTACTTTTGGTCTCATCCTCTGTAACCCCTTTTCATGCTAGTGACACTACGGTTTTGCGTTGGTCAATCAGTGACAGACCCAAAGAGGGGTTCAAATTAGGGGTGATAATGCTGATAACTGACATTGATATGTCCCGGAAATGGATAAACGTTTGATAAAATAAAGTACTTTTTCGATCAAATATTATTCGGGACATATCATCATTTGTCCCAAGCAAAATATTTGTCACTAGCATGCAACGTTTCACAGAGAGGAGACCGTTGTAAGACAGTCCGGCCTTCAGAAGATGTCGATTAATAATACATTTGAATATTTGGAGACTATAGCTATCAGGGAATCAAGTAAGAGGAAGGGAGTTACACTGTCGGGAAGTGCGAGAGAAAAAGCTGTTAGAGTAGAAAAGGCGTATACATTTGACTGTTTCGACAGTGAAAGTGTGGGACCGAGATGGCAACCGTTTAAATTCATGCAGTTTGGGTAACAGTGAAAGTAACTCGTGAGAACAGTTGCCGTGAAAATATGTGTAGAAAAGACAGAGGGAAAACACAGCTCGTCTGTGAGAAAGTGACGAGATGCCAGATCAGAACATATCGCATTGCATATCCGTCTATAAGAAAGTGACAACTAAAATTACTTGGAGGAGTAACGTAAAAAGAAGACTTGGAAAAGTTAACACACCCAGAACATACTGGATGCGAGAAGGATAGATGAGATCTTTAAGCAACGTACGTAATGGCCTTTTATATATGGATATCAAAGAACGGAGTGAGAGGGATATTAAAATGACAAACATTCTTAAGAGATATAGGAAGTTGTGGAGAGCCATGATCCAACACGTTCGAAAGGGATACGGCACATAGCTGATAGACCGAGAGAGAAGAAGAAATATCTGTTTTTTTTTTTCACTTTGATCAATAAAGTCCTTTGATATTTCGGGAAAAAGAAAAACTCATGTCAATTGTATAATATGTTTGCATGCTACGGACAGTTGTATGAATAAACACTTTGGCAGACTATGAGTAACGGCTGAAAATTCCCCCTCTCATCAACTACCCAAACTCTGGCCAAATGTTCAAAAATAACAAAAAAAGAAAAAATGTTTTCAGGATAGCAACTTCGTCTTTGCTGAGAGGATTTCAGCATTCCTTGCATGTTTCAAAGTGTCATATTAAAAGTGCGTTTTTGTTCTGTGTACACTGTTGCTAATAGGACTAGGATAACATTTTTCAATTTGGTTTTATGATAGCCGACAGATGTGGAAATGTATAAACAATATTTACCTGTAAAACAGCCAAATCTTACATAATATTTATCTTGGAAATGCGTAATCAGCTGTTATTTTTATATTCTTCTTCAAGTTGTTTCCTTCTGCCAGAAATCGATTTTATGGCGACAAAGTTTCGGCTAAGTGAACTGTTTCGCAATTTGAATTTCCTGCACAATATTTGCATTTGCGAAACTGCCCGCCACATGTAACATGAAAACAAGAAAGAGTAAAGTGATTGAATAAGAAAAATATGGTAACAGATATAATATATGTAAATATTTTTTCGCTGAGATTGCTTTTTGTGTCGCGGTGATATTATAGCTTCAATGTGCCATAATACATTTAGGGACAATATTGTTTGCATTTAATTCTCTGTCTTTTTCTGCTAAATTCTTTGCGATGACAGTTTTCTGCAGTTTGATAATTTAAGAAAAACATTGCATTAGATATGCTATGTCATTCAAATTTGTATTTTATTACTAGCACAAGAGTTTATTTACTAAAAAAAAACAAATTAAATAAACGCTTTCCTAATGAAGAAAAATATAATCAGAGCTGCTTTTTTTCTGTCTCTCACGATTTCCGTGTGATATTGCATGTGTGTGATATTATATGCGTGTGACATTGCATGCATGTGAAATCGCATACGTGTGACATTGCATGAGTGTATCTAACGCATCTGCTTATGCATGTTTTATGCATTTGTGCATATGTCGTTTAATGTAAACACAAGTACGCAGACACATACAGACACATACGCACGCAACATGAGTTTGAAATAAGAAAGCAAATTTCTTCTCGTTCAATTTGGATAAACCCTACCCAGGCTGAGAAATTCTGGAGGCAAGAAAGAGAGAAAGAAAGAAAAAAATTATCATCACCATCAACTGCTATAAAATATTATTTAGCATACCTACAGACGATAATGGGCATGTCCCCATTCACATAAATACAGTAATACCTCCTGTATATTGGCCTGCTTTGAAGATTCATCTCCAGCTATGCTGCTCAAACTCTCTGCCTTCGGACGTAAATGATCCCCACCCGACGAGTCTATGTCGAAGGGCAGAGTCTCGTCTCGGGAAACAGCTACTTGACCCCGTCTAATGCGGTTTTCTACGGGGAATTTTTGGCCGAGACTTCGGGCTCGGATATCCCACATTGAATTCGCCCTTGTGCCACATCTGGCTGCCTGGGGCTTTTGGCAGATATCCTGCAGTTGAAGATTCATTGTGGAATTCACTCAGTTCTAGCAGTTGACTACTTCTACGCGCCGCTGTCGAATCTTATATGTGTTGTTCTTGTCCTAAGTATTATCTTTCATTACAAAACTTCGTTTGATTATTCTATTCAGTATCCTTCCCTAGGTTACACAAATATAAAAAAGGCGTCACTTATCTTTACATACAATACGAGAGCTTCAGTTTGGAAAATTTAGTATCTCATCGATAATTAATTCAGTCTGTTTCTGTCAATTGATATCAGTCTATTCATGCCGATTTCAGTTTATTCATTTCTATCTATAATGGTCTAATCCTATATATAAATACAGAAAAATGATACCTAAGGTTTAAAATGTTCTTTTTTTAAAAAATGAAACATCTTTCTTGAAGCTTTTATTTTAGTTTCAATTTTAAGCTAATAGATTAATTTAATATTTCCAATCAGCTATAATAAGCAATATTTAAGCTAATAGATTAATTTAATATTTCCAATAAGCAAAATATTTTGCTATATTTCTGAACTAATTCAAATTGACGGAAAATGTTTTTTTCTTTTTAAAATCTCTAATTTTAGTGCTGTTTAATTCATCTGTTAGCACAATAATAAAAGTGTCTCAAAAATAAAATGTACAATTTCTCAAAGATTATTTGAGGAATATTAGCTGATTTAAATTTTAAGTAATCCCATTTGAAACAAATATCAATTCTTCTTAGATTTAAATCTTCGCAGTCTATTTAGTCTAAGATATCTTGTCTATTTTATGTGCTGACAGGTTGATAGTTTCCCTAACAGGTGAAATTTATTTAATATCTTAAACAGAGGACATTTCAGCAAAAATAATTAAGGGATATAACATTAACGCCGTTTTTAAAATATGTTTTTAAATCAGTAAACCTAGTAATCTTAAACAAATACGAAAATATTCTTTGTAATCTAATGTTTTTGAATCTCAGGTAGTTTGGCTTTAAATTTATTATACTCATAACTCCTACTTTCTGTTGATGTCCTATATTGACGCCCGTATTTACGAAAATCGGTACATAAAATTTGAAAATTATTTTTTTAAAAAGTTGTTAAATTTTAGTAAACTTTTACAGTTATAATTAGTAAATATAGTTTTTATTTAATAACAATATCACCTAAACGGTACAAACTAATACAGAAAATTTAAAGATTTAAAACTGTAAATTATTTTAATTAAAATTAAAAGAAAAAGGAAAACATTTTTTTGTAAAAATTTAATATACTTTTAACAATATTTTTCTTAAGACAATAGTTTACCTAATATATATTATTTATAAAAGCAATTAAAAGTTTATCTAATTAAAGTATGTATTTTGGAAACTTTTTTTTTAATTTTACGGTTGAGAGCAGATTTTCAGTAACTCGGTGTCCGGTTAGAAAATGATGAATTAAATTCCCCAAGGGCTTCTGCGTTTAAATAGTGTGAACATTAAGCGTTACAGAAAATAATTTCTCGTGTAAATAAGTGTCGGGTAACAGATGTAAAAAAAATATTTATACCAAGATTTCTAAAAAAGAAACATCTGTAAAATAATTCAATTTATTTGTGAATAAGTCCTCAAATTTTCATTAAAATCCGACAATTATTTGATTTTTGCAAGTATTTCCAAATCAATATATTCTTCACCGCAAAAAAAGACGCTAAAATTTCCTATACATTGTCCCCCTCTGATGCAAGAAAAACATATGTTTTAGCCAAAATTTCAAGCTTTCTAAAAAGGATTAAAAATATAATTTAATAATTACAAAAAAAAATCTAGTTTCTCCTGTTAATAACAACTATTTTGACGATAAAACTTTGTTTTTGTTAAGTTTCGGCCATTTATCCATCATAGTATACTCATATTTTAGCGTATCTTAATATCATCTTTTAAATTACTGTCTGGTCCTGTGTATTAATCGTACATAGAACCTAACAGCTTTATGATGGGGATAATGTGTATGTCCAGTTCATTACTTAAGACAATGTTATTCCATGTGCTAATATCTTCAGAACGTTTGCTTTGTGCCAACCATTTACACAACTTCGCTTGGTAAATATTGCGCAGTTTTCCTCTGCATTGCTGCCTTCAATATGTTCTAGGAAAATATTCTGATTAATTTCTCGGTTGAAAATCAGATAATTATAAGATTTTACTGAAATTTTCATAAAATATTCGATAATAAATAAAACAATAGTTAATTTAAAAAATGCTTTCGATTTTTTAAGTGAATTCAAATATAAATGCGTATTCGTAAACAGAAAGCGACGCAGAAGTTGGATAAAAATTACATTGAAATTTGTGTCAACGCGCCAATCATCTTGACAAATAGAAAACAGTACAAGACAAAATGTGCAGCACTTTAATGTTATGTTATGACTATGAATTTAAACGGAATATGTTTTCTTATAAATTTAAAATACTATCATTTTGATTTGAAATTTGATCAAAATTTCCGTGCGTGAAAGAGAAGTGAGAAACAACCAAATAATAATTCATCTTTTTCTTTTTCTTTCGTTCTTGAATGTTCACAGCAGTAGAATTTGAGTTTTCATATGAGACTGAGTGTTCTGAATATATTAAAATTTTCTTTTGTATTTTCAGACGAATTTTCATCTTGAGGAGTTCGATAATTCTTCGGATTTCTATTTCTGTTAGACTTTCAATCAAATTCATTTGAACTGTTTTAAGTATTCTAATAACCTAGGGAAAACCTGTCCTATTTACGTGGTATAATTTTTATTTTATTTTTTAGATCAAGATATATGCACCAATTTTCATTTTTTCTATATTATTATTAATAAGATATTTAGCTTATTTCCTTTGATTTCTGGTGTGTAGTCATTTCTTTCTGGGTCCTGACATTTTCCACTGAGAAATTAAAAAAAAAACAAAAAACAACACACATATTTTACATAGAAATAGTACTTCGTCAGGTGTGGGCTGTAAAGGTGACAACAATTCTGTGTATTTCTTTAAAATTTAGGCTACCAAGAATCCATTCAATGAGTCTATTGGAATCTTTTCCAACGAACCCGGTTGCTCCAACAACAACAGGGATTGTAGATGTTCCCGCGTGTCACATTTTTTAGATTTCGATTTCAAGTTCCTAGTATTTTGATAGCTTTTTGAAGGTCTTCATAGAAAAATTGAATTCTGCAGAGTTTACTATATCAATAAGGAGGCTTTTTTTGTTTGAGATCTCTAATAGCGATGTCTGGGCGAATAGATTTGATTCTTCTGTTTGTGTGTAATGTGTAGTCGCATAAAATTGTTACAGTTCATATCTCCATAACTGGGTTTGGGTGGTGGTCATACCACAGTAACTAGATTTGGTTGGTGTTCATGCCAATTATTATTATTATTATTGTTATTATTATTATTTTTATTTTCTTTGATTTCTGGCGTTTACATTTCTTTTCCGGGTCCCGCCCAGGGACCTAAGGTTAAATGGTGTTATGATTTTCCCCGACAAAAAAAAAAAAAAAAATTATTATTATTATTATTATTATTATTATTATTATTATTATTATTATTATTATTTTCTTTGATTTCTGGCGTTTACATTTCTTTCCGGTTTCCGCCGAGGGACCTAAGGTTAGAAATGGCATCATGACACTTTCCACTGACAAAAAAAAAAAAAAAAAATTACATAGATAAAGCCCTTCGTAAAGTGTGGGCCGTACTTGTCAGAACAATTTTTTATATCTCCTTGAGGCATGGACTTCCAGCAATCCCTTCAATTAGTCTACTGCAATCTTTTCCAACCAGTTCTATGGCTCCATCTACAACAGGGATTGTTGATGTTCCCATATGCCACATTTTCGAGATTTCTATTTCAAGGTCCTTGTATTTTGACAGCTTTTTGAATATCTTCAAAGATACATTGCAGTCAGCAGGGACTGCCATATCAACAAAGAGGCACCGTTTTTGTTTGTGGTCTTTAATAACAATATCTGGGCGGTTAGCTTTGATTGTTCTGTCAGTGTGTATTGTGTAGTCCCATAGAATTGTAACAGGTCCTATCTCCGTAACCGGGTCTGGTTGGTGTTCATACAAGTTTCTTTCAGTTTTCTTCCCGTAGAAGTTGCAGATTTTCCAGTGCAGATATTGGCCCACTCTGTCATGCCTGGTTTTATATTCAGTGGGTGCCAATATCGTGCAACCTGATACAAGATGATCAATCGTTTTTGGATATTTATTTTAATTTTTTTTTTTTTTTTTTTTTTGTTTTCATGGCTACAGGTTTAATTTTCCTACAATTCTCTGCACTTTGACTATCATGTCTTTGAGTGAAAATTTAAAAATATATCTTTTAGCGGCTAGTAGGTTGAGAGATGACCGGAAATGTATAATTTTTATTCCCTTTCTTCTACCCCTTTGTTTAATGAATTATTATTATTATTATTATTATTATTATTATTATTATTCTATTTTTCAATTATTCAGATAATATGCTTTGCTACAGGTTTCATTAGGCTGTTTGGAAATCTACTTATGTCGTCTGGCATTTTGTGATGTCAACGAACAGTCGTTGCCACTTTTGCAATGCCAACGAATACTCTTGTCAATTTTGTAATGCTCGTTGTAGTAGAGACTCTGTAATCGCAGACACAACTATAGTATGCCGTGGAAGAATACTGGTGTCAGACGCCTTCGAATATCACTCGCACTAATAGTACTTGCTCGGTAATACTAGTTTGAAAAGTAATCCGTATAGTGATACGAATAGAGAAATATTATAGTGAATAGAATAGAGAATAGCGGTCCATATAGAATAGAAGGATAGCGATCCGAATAGTAATAGAGGATAGACTAGAAATAGAGATCTGAATTGTAATAGAGGATAGGCTAGAAATAGCGATCAGTTAGACACACGCTACCTCCCATATATGCATTTTCTCTATGGTCACTTGGTCTATTGTATTCAATAATGGGATCGCCTGTATTTGCTCACTGGCGATCTATGTTCAAACTCAAATGTCGGCAGCGATATTTCATTCCTATATATCACTACTGTTGTATATTTCTTTTATTATGCGTGTAATCTTGTCTCTGCCCAAAACATCTGAACTAGCCCCTTTGTTTCTGTTCAATTTACCCATTACTGATTCCATTTCATATTATAATATTTTTTGTTCTTTGATATTTCTGTGTATTGCTGTTATTTCTCTTTTGTGGATGACTTCTCCAATATATTCGTTCAACCTTTGAAATATTATTTCGTTCTCACTCCTTGAAATTTATGCTTCCCGATTATGAGCATGTATTTTTTTCTGATAGTTCTCCAATAATTTACGCATAATTGCTTTATATGTTAGACATATTTCTAATTCTGCATATTTTTTGACCCGTTCCTCTTTAGCCAACCTAAATATGTTTCTAATTTCATT
>CAHIKZ030001134.1:472500-572500 GCA_903632075.3 Acanthosepion pharaonis
AATATAATATTAAATCCCTAATTGATATTCCATCAATCAAAGAAAATGCTGAAGCAGAAACTTCAGCTAAAGGCGCAGAGAACAAGACGATACGAAAAACGTTGTAGGTTCTATCGCCAAAATAAAATATTCCGAACAGATCTTAAGAAATTTTACAGGGAAATTGGAAAAACACCTATACATGTTGAAAGGCCACCATCGATTGATAATGTACAGACATTTTGGGAAAATATTTGGAGCAGCCCAAAGGAATATAACCCAAATGCAGAATGGATCCGGCGTGAAAAAGAACGAATGCTGGATACACCTCTGCAAAATGGGAAAATATATCCACAGATGTTGTTAGGCAAGCTCTAACGAAATCCCAAAAATGGAAATCCCCAGGAAATGATAAGTTGCCCAATTTCTGGCTTTATCATCTCTCATCTACCCATGGCATTCTTGCAAAAACATTATCAACCCTTGTAAATAATCCCAATAAAATCCCAGAATGGGTTACTGAAGGTATTACACACCTCATACCAAAAACAACTGAAAAAACGACCCGAAAAATTATAGAGTGATAACATGTCTCTTCATAACGTATAAGTTGATCACGTCTGTACAGACGAACCGTACTTATTCCTTTTTCGAAACAAACAGCATTCTTCCCCTGGAACAGAAGGGATGCAGAAGAGGTTCATATGGCTGCAAAGATCAACTTCTGATAAATAAAATGATCCTGGAAAATTGCAAGAGACGACGTAGAAATCTTAGTGCAGCGTGGATTGATTATCGTAAAGCCTTTGATAGTGTTCCACTTTCTTGGATCCTTAAGACTTTGAAAAATGAAAGTCTCCCCTGTAGTATTAAATTTCCTTAAGCACATCATGGGAATGTGGAACACCAAACTATACCTTAGTCACACCGGGGGCACTGCCATATCCAACCATCTGAATATCCGACGCGGAATCTTTCAAGGAGACTCTCTGTCACCCCTTCTGTTTTGTTTATCCTTAATCCCTCTTACACATGAACTGAACAACAGTAGCTATTGTTACAAAATAAATAAATATTCAATCACCTACTCTACATGGATGATCTCAAACTCTTTGCCAAAGACGACAATGAGTTGAAAGGCTTCCTCAATATTGTAAAATACTTCAGTGACGACATAGGTATGGACTTCGGATGTGCAAAAGTAACTTTCAAGAAAGGTAGAATTACAGAAACACCCTTAATAGATTAAGATTCTGTCACAAAGATTAGGGGACTGGAGCATGGTGAAGCTTATAAGTACCTAGGAATTAGCGAAGGAGATGGCATACAACACACCCAAATGAAAGAAAAAATAAGAAAAGTGTACTACAGGCGTGTACGTCTGGTACTAAATACCGAGCTAAACTCAAAAAACAGGATATCAGCCATAAACACATTGGCTGTTCCTGTGGTGCAATACAGCTTAAATGTCCTTAACTGAACCATAAATGAAATTAAGCGAATGGACGCCAAACCGAGAAAGCTTCTCACTTGCTATAACATGCATCATCCCAACGCTGATGTTGATCGTCTGCATGTGCCCAGATCCGAAGAAGGCAGAGGATTATTTCAACTAGAACTGTCATACAAAACTACAATTGGCCTCCAAAGATACTTGAAAACTACAGAAGACTGGATGATGGTATGCGTCAATGAACATGAAAGTAGTAATCGTCTTTGCTGCGTAAT
This sequence comes from Acanthosepion pharaonis, assembly GCA_903632075.3. Lineage (NCBI taxonomy): Eukaryota > Metazoa > Mollusca > Cephalopoda > Sepiida > Sepiidae > Acanthosepion > Acanthosepion pharaonis. The sequence goes on from CAHIKZ030001134.1 coordinate 474,208, forward strand.
AAAAGAAGCCAACAAATTCAAAACGGATTTTCAAATGGGCGTAGAGATGCAACTACAGCACAATAATACAGCGGCTGAAACTGCAAAATACTTAAAAAAGACAGCAAAGACGAATGCAACCGACCAGATACAGAAGCGATGGCAAGATAAACCGCTTCATGGCCAATACTCTGCCCGTACCAAACAGGCTGACGTAGACAAAACCGTACTCATCAGTGGCTACGTAGTGCAGGGTTGAAATCTGAAATTGAAGGTTTTATCTTTGCTGCACAGGACCAATGCTTGCTAACTAGGAATTATCACCCACATATACTAAAATATTGTGTCAGCCCAAAATGCAGATTCTGTAATAAATATCCAGAGACGATTGATCATCTTGTATCAGGTTGCACGATATTGGCACCCACTGAATATAAAACCCGGCATGACAGAGTGGGCCAATATCTGCACTGGAAAATCTGCAACTTCTACGGGAATAAAACTGAAAGAAACTGGTATGAACATCAACCTGACCCGGTTACGAAGATAGGACCTGTTACAATTCTATGGGATTACACAATACACACTGACAGAACAATCAAAGCTAACCGCCCAGATAATGATATTAAAGACCACAAACCAAAACGGTGCCTCCTTGTTGATATGGCAGTCCCTGCTGACTGCAATGTATCTTTGAAGATAATCTAAAAACTGTCAAAATACAAAGACCTTGAAATAGAAATCTCGAAAATGTGGCATATGGGAACATCAACAATCCATGTTGTAGTTGGAGCCCTAGGACTGGTTGGAAAAGATTGCAGTAGACTAATTGAAGGGATTCCTGGAAGTCCATGCCTTAAAGAGATGCAAAAATTGTTCTTACAAGTACAGCCGACACTTTACGAAGGGCTTTATCTATGTAAAAATTTTTTTGTCAGTGGAAAGTGTCATGATGCCATTTCTAACCTTAGGTCCTTGGGCGGGACCCGGAAAAGAAATGAGTACACATCAGAAATCAAAATAAAATAAAATAATAATAATAATCGTAATAAACACTTTTCTATGATTAATCTCATTTCTTTAACAAGTTTTTACTCGTTTATTTTGTTAGATTATTTGGTAAACAATGCTACTAAGTAATTATAACTTAATGATGAACTAATGACTTTCTCCTGAATTAATTATAGTTTGACCAACCATATTTAGATTTCGGCATTAAATAGCCCATGTATTGATATGCTACTAAAAAAGAACTATCTATCTGTCTGTAAAGTACTTGAAGCGCACGCATATTGGAAATAATCATATCACTATTAAAAAATATAAAGTAATAGTGATTAATCTTTAAATAAAATTTGAAATGCTTTCTGTATCAACTTCGACCATCTTTTACAGACGCACCGTCCTGCTCGTTGGGTTAAGCTAAATCTTACGAAATAAAACATGTGCATTTTCAAAACTTAAACTCTCTCTCTCATACAAACATAAACATAGACACACACACAGATATATATATATATATATATATATATATAGTCATCCACATGCATCAGTGTGTCTAGACATCCCGTTGCTTCAAGGCGGGGTCGAAACCCGACCGATTTGGCGTGTCGGAGATTCTACTCTAAGCTATCGGCGCACTGGGAAAGGAAATTCTAACGTAATATATACAAAAGTATACAAACGCCAGTAGACTTCTATCTTTTTTGTATATCTGCTATTATTGACGGTTGTGTAAGATGTCGGAACGTGCAAAGACGCAACGCTAAGTTTTTCAAAATTTTTTAAGTGAGAGTTTTATTTAAATATTTCTTGTGATGTGTTAAATCCACGTATTCTATTTTTACAAGTGTATTCAGTTTTTATGTCATGAACTAAGTATATAGTTCAATAATATAGTGTACTGTCTTAGTAGTAGTTTTTTATAGGAATTTTTTATGTACTGCGGATCGATACTTTATAATAAACATAAAACATTAGGCAGCATATGATTTACATACAAAGAATAATCACACATTTGCACGTTCCGACATCTTACACAACAATCAATAATAGCAGATATACAAAAAACATCTTTCGGTCGACATACAAGTATATCGTCTCAAGTTTTTGATTTTATAAGGAAAAAAAAAACAAAAACACATGCCTGATGATGGATAGAAGTCTATCCGTAAGTACTAGCATTTTAACATCAAATAAACTGAAAAACTACAGACAACAAATTTTTCGTCAAGGATCAAAACTCGAACTATGGATGAACAGGATTTTAATGCATATATTATGTTTTCTAGCGATGGATGTCGCCAATAATCGAATTAATACTTCTGATTAATTCTATGTATGATTATTCTTTTGTATATATATATATATATATATATATATATATATATATATATATATATATATATATGTGTGTGTGTGTGTGTGTGTGTGTGTGTGTATGTGTGTGTGTGTGTGTGAAAATATATAGAAAATGGAAAAGATCTGGTTAGGTAAATAATCCAAAGTTCCTTAGTATTTTTTTGTTTTTTTTAAAAAAAAATAGTGCTCGATACAAAAGTAGAGCATAAATATAATTATTTATTCAAAAATATAATTATTTCTTAAAAAATATGATTCCAACTCGCAGCGAGTTGGAATCATATTTTTAAATAAAAATATATATATATATATATATATATATATATATATATATATATATATATATATATCAATGAGAAAACTGTTTGTCTCTTTTGACTTTATAATTATAAGTTATTTTTGGTTATTTAAAATGTTTAATAATTAATAGTTAATATTTTGATTAGTTAATTGGTTAGTTAAAAAGTATGTTTTTATTTCTATTGAAAGAGTTTTTTGTGTTAATTATGTATTATATATCTGATTAATTTTAAGGTCACCCTTAAATAAATTCCAAGTCATAAATGTCAAGCATTTATTCAAAAACGGATGTATTCTTTATTTTTTACTTAAAAGAATTTAACACTATACGTTATTGAAATCCAAACGAATTGTGCATGTTTTCATTGGGGATATTATTTTTCAAGACTTTTTATTTTTTTATCGAATCAAATTTTTCGATCAGATTCATTTATTTCCCTAATTGTGTTCCCTTTAGTGAAAGCTTCGTTCGCGCAAGGTTTCAAGGGTGAGGGCGTGACCATTTTCTGCTGAACACCGTGGTTCTCCCTGAAGCAATTTCTGAGAGCAGATACTGTCGTCTCCTCACGTTTCGTCCTGGTAATAAGAAGCAGGGAAATACTTCTGGCAGAAATCAAATCTAATTACCCGCTTGCTATTCAATTAGCTGAAGATTTCACTCAAATCATGAGATTTTGAAATACGACACACACTTTTCTTTGCTACGAAGTAAGAGGTGGTTTCAAGTACAGAGCCCAGGAAAAGAATATCCATTTCAATTTAAACATTAGGCTGTCTCGAAATGTAATCCCCAATTATGAGACAAATAACCTTGGAGGAAACTAGGATGACTGATTGGATTCTGCATCTAGAATTAGTTTTCCATCTCTTCTAACAGATTATGGCCATATCAGCTTGAAACGCCGACTTTCGTATGAACACCGAAGTTAAGGAACCTGGCCAGTAACTAGATTGGTGGCCGCTTTAGAATACCAGCTTGGATGTGCGGGTGGTGGAATGAATAAGGACTCGAATATATAGATTCAATTCGAACAGGCTCCGTTATATTCACATAGACCCTTGAGAAAGATATAAATCCGCTTCTTATCCCCCCAACTATGGTTTAAATAGTTGTATTTGTTTCAGTCAATCATTATTATGTCCAATAAATTCTGATAGTCTAAACATATTTTCTGGCTTTAAATAACACGCAAAGGGTAGATAATCCGTAAAAAACAAATCAATCAATCTCTTCAAGAATGTCATTTATATAGCATTTCAGAGGTTAATACCATAGAGAATTATTAAATTTAAAATCAGTAAATTCGCCATTGCTTATCGTATGAATTTGAAACTGGCAGTAATGGTAGAGAAAATTTAAAATAATTGAGCAGTGAATCCGGAGGCAGTGAGGTCACGAAACTCGCAGAAATGTTGAGAAATGACTAGTGCTGGCATATCGAACAAGGAGACCCACTCTGAATGAAGATTGCAAAGAGAATACTCGTCCAAGTAAAATCTTACTCTGTCATGTTTAACTGCCCACCATCATTTCAAAGTTATATTGGAGGAGATTTGCAAAGAGAACATTTGGGTTATTCATTAGCTTCCGGTTGAGAGCTAAACACAAAATTCCATAATCTGCAGTAGTATTTCAATGCAAATCTTCCATTTTTAAATCTCATTGCAGTAAGAAGTAATGAAAGATGGGTTCTGCTTATGAGCAACAAAAAAAAAAAAAAAAACAACCTAAAAGTATATTGGTTATCGTAAAACTGAGAAACCAGTGCCTAAAACTAAAACCAGGCTTCCATCGACAGAAGTTGATGCTTTGTCCCGGTGGAATAATGAAAGGGTCTTCTATTGCGATCCACCACTCCGATCCCGCGGTTCCTCTCGTACTGGACGTGATAGACGTGGCCACGACCGACGTAACACGCGTATCCATCGGTAGGATAAAATTAACTTGTCTCGAGACGGTCTAAACCCAGCTCACGTTCCCTGTCAGTGGGTGAACAATCCAAAGCTTGGCAAAGTCTGCTTCGCAATGATAGGAAGAGCCGACATCGAAGGATCAAAAAGCGACGTCGCTACGAACGCTTGGCCGCCACAAGCCAGTTATCCCTGTGGTAACTTTTCTGACACCTCTCGGCGGAACGGAGCTCTCCGCTCGGATAGAATCGATGGGACACGTTTTCGATATCCGAAATTTTATTTCTTTGATAATCGGTTTGGTTTGATTTATGGCCTATCAATCCAAATGGATTATTCAATACAGACAATATTTTTATTGCTGGTAATATTTTTTTTCTTCAAAAAATCACTGCTGGTAATAATCTTGCTGATATTAAAACCTGTTTTTACACTTTACAGAGATTCGACTCCAGTTTGAGGGTCAACTATTTGCCCCTAGCTGACACCATAACAGGTGCTACCATTTCGGTTCAGGGTGGACTGGGGAACGTCAGCAATTAAGAGGTGGTTCATGCTTCTCAAAACTTCCTGATCAGAGGCCTACCTGTTGGATGAAGTTCATCGTCTTACCTTGAGCGAGGATGTAGTTTATCGTCATACCCAGGACGCACGGTGTTTGTACATCCAAAACTCTAGAGAGCTGATCTCTCCTCTGACCGAGCTCTAACAGCTCAGGAGGGGATACATTGGATGGTTTCATTCAATGCTTCCAAAACCAGGCTAGTGAGGTTCAGTTATCTCCAACCGGAAGCTGAAATTTCACCTATTGCGATGAATGTATGTTCTCCCGGTGAGGCCTAGTGCTTGGAGCAGCTATTGGAACTGAAGCTCAATCCATACTTCAAGAGAATTATACGGAAAAATAGACAGTTCCCTGTAAGTACCTGACTCCTCTTGCCCCCCCTTTAACTTTATAAGGTCCTTGTGGGTGATTTATTATTTACAATCTCTTTCTACTAAGTGAGATGGAAGATCATTCAGAGATACTCACACATTGACACCCAGCCGAGATACATGAAAGGAGCTGGTCAGGTACGACCACTCCGGGTCAGGGTGGACACTGGAACACCAGAAATTAAGAGATATTTCCAGATTCCTCAAATCCTCCTGATCACACTCCTTGCTGTTAGATGTAATTTATCGTCTTACCAAGGAAGCAGATGTAGTTTATCGTCTTAGCGAAAATATAATGGAAAACTGTAAAAAAAAAAACTCAAGAAAACTTGAAATCGTCGGTATAGAATGTTCTTCTAACAAACCCATACAAACCAAATTTAATACCTACATATTTTATCTTTTTCGATAACTAAAACATTTCATAGATGAGAATCAGCAATATTATTGGTCCTAACCTAGCGTCCATCAAAGACACGCTTACCACGAAGTATCATCTCTCACTTTTCATCGGTAGTGTAATGGTGAGAGACAACTACTTGCCTAGCAGTAGAAACTTTCCCAAGACGGTGCCATCAACAGTAAAACGTTCCTTTTGCAGATCCACAATCCTCCGAAACGAAAAAAGTGTGCAGAGAGCTACAATTTGGTAGAGGAATAAATGTGTGTACGATGAACCAATTCTACAAATTTAACAAACATATTTATATTTTTAAAAATTAACAAACAGAATGGTATAGTTAGAAATCATAGAAGTAACTCATTATATAATATCTGTCCATTGACGATCCAAATATGAATTTTATTTTATTTTATTTGTCTCTCTGGATAAAGAAATATTTTGCCTATAATATAATAAACATTTCGACGATAAAACGTTATTTTTTATTGAATGTGGTGCCTTTTTCGTCTTGGTATGCCCTTGTTGAAGAAATTCTTGGAGGTACTTATATTTATGCGTAAACTCACTAAGTATCCGGGATAGTGCGTGCGCAAATATAAGAGAGGACGATGTGGTCAATCCCGTAGGGTGAGAGTATGTATCATGAATGAAGGCAATCTTCATTTTTTGAAGATTTTCTCCACTTTGTCATTCAATGACTCACTGTTACCCGGACATATTTATGGGCACGCACACACATACATGCACACATACGACTTTACATAGCACACTCTCGAGTAAAGATGTTCTGAAGCCCAAAATCACAAACAGAATTCAATTAATCATATAAGAATTATCAAATAACCAAATTTAAAATCATATAGAATTATTTTTCGATAGATTTTCCAAAAGCTTTCGTCTCAAAAAGATGCCATCTAATGCAGACTTCTGGTGTTTTACATGCATATATGCCATACGTTTATAAGACACCTGGTATCTATCAATCTATTTATCTATATATGTATCACTCGCAGACAGTAGTTTCACTGAATAACAGCTTCTCAGTGCGACTAGACGTTCGAAAGCTTCAAGCCAGGATCGAAACCCGACCGATTTGGTGTCAATCGGAGTTTCTACTCCTAATCCATCAGCACTCGACAGAGAGAAACTGCTGAATATATATATATATACACACACACACATATATATATATATATATATATATATAATATAATATATTATATATATTGTTTGGGACGATGGTTTTCGCCAATTAAATCATTAACCTTTGCATTTATTTTTATGTGAATAATATGAATTTATAAATTGATTGCACGTTTATCGAAATTAAAATAACTGATCCAAGTGCGACTTTTGGATGATAAGTGCGACATTAATGTAATTATTGAACAATATAGTTCATGCCACTTTGACAGAAAATTTCCAGTTAAAAATTCGTTTATCACCATATTTGTACATGAACGCACAACTGTAAAAAATTTAAAATCATTTAAGCTTTTCTACTGCACGCAAAAAACAATAACTCATTTCCAATAGCATTTTCGGATACAACAATACATATATTTTCGTTGTACTTTATTACTAAGAGAAAAAAACAAGAACAACATGTATTCCATAGAAGGTCTTAGGAACAGACGAAAGCTTGTAGTAAAAATAAGAACTAATGCGGCAGAAATTTATAGAAACAAGGATCTTTTCATTCATAACGGATACGGAGGTTTTGTATATTATTTGAATTGTTTGCGACGATGGATTTCTCGCCAATTAAATCATTAACCTTTGCATTTGTTTTTGTGTGAATATTTCATGAATATATATATATACATACATATATATATACGTATATATGTTATTGTGTATGTGTGTATTCGCATGTGTTTTTGAACATAAAAATATAGGTCTTTGCAAGATTTGATAATCGTTATATTTATTTTTTTTTATATGTCTATATTTGATTTGTAACCTGTAGTCGATATTAATTTTGGCAAATTTTCTTAATTACACAGCGGACCTTTCAGTAAATGTCTTTCATTTTTAATTTCCCCCGCCCCATATCTCACCCCCACGCCTTCTTCTTTCCATTCTTCTCCCTCCCTCTTATTCTGATCTTTAACATTAGATCGTCTATTGTGTGTGTATGTCACCACGAAAGTTATCTTTAATGTATTAGACATCCGACAACATTCATATTCCCCCCTTCCACTCACCTCTCTCTGTTAAGGTTTAATTTCCCACCTTCTTTCGTCTGTTACCCCTCTCTTTAGCTCTAACATTCGTCCCACACTCTCATACTTACACTCGCTCTAAATTCTTTTTTTAGTTCCGGAGTTGTTTTTTTTTTCCTGTTTTCTTTTTTAATTCGTAGGTCTAATGAATTGGATCGTATTTACGATTCTAATAGAATAAATTATGACCATGGAATATTAGTTTTAAGCCATATATATATATATATATATATATATATATATATATATATATATAAAAGGCACAAACACTAACATTCCAAGGTTATAATTAATCACTATCAACCATGGAATATAAGTCTTTGATCCTTTTATATTATATTCTTGCGCTGGCCTGACATTGAACTCTCCCTGGATTCTATCCTCTTGGATATATATATATATATATATATATATATATATATATATATATATAGCCCACTGATATTATATATATATATATATATATATATATATATATATATATATATATATATATATATACTTTTAGGCATATGTGATTGTGCTAGAGGTTTTTATGATGTGGTAAAAGTGTCGTTAATGTATTCTACAAGAATGTTACAAATACCCGACCACAGCACCCTTGAGAACCCATGGAAACACACAAACAAACTTACCAGACTCCATCCGAAACTTACTAGTAGGATATACAAGCATAATATCCACATTCACATGTGAAAAGATTAAACATAATGGAAACTGTAATATTAAAATGAAAAAGCCGAAACTAATTAATATTGAATACAAACACGACTACAATATGCTGACTGTTTTCAGAAAATGAAACATCCCTATAACTTTACATACATGCACACAACCCTTACACCCAGTTAAAAAGTGAAAATAAAATCATACATGATAATGGCTAAAGGTATAGCTGAAAGCGCTCAGTAATACAGAGCATTTGGACAGTTTCTACGCACTGTGTACAGAAGAGTAAACAGTTGTTTTAATACACAGACATATACAAACACACATATATATATATATATATATATATATATATATATATATATATATATATATATATATATATATGTTAATTATTTTAGAGGTATTTTGCCTTAATTTAATTAAAACACTTGATAAAGGATTTTTATTTTCAATTATAATTCGTTCTTATTCCAAATATAAATACGTGCACCATCAGCATAGACCCCCCTCACCCACTTCCTCCTTAGTACATTGAAGTCGGGAGGGAAAGCAGGATCGTCATCTATTGGTAGACGGTCATATGACGTACCTATAAACATGAATTACTTTGGACACTATTGTAAGTCGCGAAAATATTCTGTGTAAAATAGTCCACCACCAGCAGTGGTTTACCTATTTAGGTCGCTGGTGAGTATTTTATTTTGTTGATGTTATAATGATTACCATTTCACTTCCAACATCCGTTCTGGTAATTCGTCCTTCAATAATCTTTTCTGGGTTACAACATACTGCGATGTGCTAGGGAAAGTTTAGACGGTCAATGCTTATGACATCACATGTCGGTTTGTAAATACGCAGGACACAATCTAGGATGAGACTGAATAGAATGAGGCTCTCCTTTTCACCAGCTTGTACTCCTGATGACTTTTTAAATGTTTCCTTATTGTACTCCTTGAAAGATTTGTACAAATCTGTAGATCCATACAATTCCTCTATTTTATCGATGCATTCAGTTGATTCTGAGTTTGGAAGGCCGTTACTAATGGATAAGAAGAACAAGTCTCTATTGATGTCACCATATGCCGATGTGAGGGCGACAATGTAGATATATAGTTTCTTATTCGAGAGCTAAGTAATGTCTTGAAGTAGTATTTAAACTATCAATGCATCCCTTACTAGAACGAAAATCAAATTAGTTCGTGAGGAGTTGACTTTGATAAAACAATAAGTGTCTAGTTAATATGATTTTCATTGATACTTTCACGATGATAGATCTAATTGAGGTACCTCGGTATGTGTGGGGGTATTGAAAGCTACCTCTCTCTTTTGATAATACATTAATGCGTGATAAACCTCCACGTTTTGAGGATGAATTTCTGATTCCGGATATCTTTGGTAAAATAGAGAAAATTATTCAATTCGAGGAGAAAATAAGTTATTTTCAAAAGTTCTACGTCAATTTCTAGTGAGACTATTATTCGTTAGCTTTTTAATTGCTTTCTTAATTTCCTCATCTTCATTTTTGCATACGTTTAGGGATGGGTTTATTATAACTGGCTGAATATTGGAATGAATATTGGTGTATGTTCTGTTTAATGTTGGTCAGTGTTGAAATGTTAATCAGAGAATTCTTTGAAACCAGGAAATTTATTTTGCGAATGTTTTGATTATGAGATATTGTGATTTGCCTCTTTTAACACATTTTCTATACTGTTTGGCTTCGTTAATTTCATTTACAATTATTTGGTTTCTCAAAGAATTAATTTTGGTATTTTCTTTTCCATTTTGCATTCCATATTTGCTATTTTCCCTTCCATTTTGCATTCCATATTTCGTATTTTCCCTTCCATTTTGCATTCCATATTTGGCAATTTCCCTTCCATTTTGCATTCCATATTTGGCAATTTTTCCCATTCCATATTTGCATTCCCATATATTGGTATTTTCCTTCCATTTTGCATTCCATATTTGGCAATTTCCCTTCCATTTTGCATTCCATATTTGGCAATTTCCCTTCCATTTTGCATTCCATATTTCGTATTTTTTCTTCCATTTTGCATTCTATATTTCGTATTTTCCCTTGCATTTTGCATTCAGTCTGAGACGCTGAGACCTTTTTATTCAGATTATTTGGGTTATGCCATGTTATAGAATAATCAAACAATCTTTTAAGGATGGAGTATCTGATATAGTAACAAAAGTTTAGCAAGAGTTCTCCAGTGTTGCTTGAGCCTTCCTTTTCAAATAGTGATTTTTTCTTACAATCAAAGGAAGAGTGGCATTAAAGAATGCTTGAGGCAGCATTAAAATCACCATGAATGCATAGTTTTCGTGATCTTTTGTCAAATATAGACATTTTCTCAATCCTGTGTAGTATTTCTATTTTTTCAGGTCAGCCTTTTCCAGTTCGGGCATAAGCTGATATCATTCGGAGCTTGCAGTTATTAACAACCATGTCGGTAGCCATCAGTCTTCCTGATTGGTGAACAACATTGTTTATTACAATATCTGTTGATGTGCGTATTGCAATTCCAACACGAGGTTGTCTTTACTCCTTGGGGCCAGTCCAAAATAAATTGTATCTCAATGGAGTCAGAATCAATTTGATTCACCGCTTGCATACAGATAACATCAAGGTTTGCTTTCTTGCATTCTTCTGAAAGAAATTAATCCTTACTGGATGATTTTATCCTATTTTTCATTTGAAGTTTTTTGGGGTTTTTTGTCAATTCTTTAGTTGATGTGACATCTGAGATGGCTGACTAAACCTTTCCTTACAAGATGCAGAATTTTCGAACTCATATATATTCGGTATATCGTTATATTTTTAGACATTGATGATGCTAAAAAGTTGGTTTTAGATAAGTTACCTTTTCTTAGATTGATGGCCATTAAAATCAGCTCTATCTATCCACTTGGTTTTATGACAGAGTGTTCCTTCACCTAGATGAAAAAACATCACTACAGCTGAGGGTTTCATCTCACCCGTATATAAATATATATGTTGCGGGGATTGGTAGTGGAGTGGCATGCCCTTGATTTCTACATGATTGTTAAGTGGTATGCGCTTGAATTCTAATTGATTGTTAAGCTAGCCTGTATAAAAGGAAACAATTGCACAATAGGCAATTTAAAAATGACACTATTTACATTATTCGGATTATTGTCCGCATTTTTGTAGCCATATATATCACATATATATCTACTACCAAGAATTAAAACCCGAACAGTTTCGATAGGAGGCAAACGCCATAACAACTGTATCAACGGTTCTAGGTGACGAATTTGACTCGATATAGCGCCGCCCGATCACAAATTCCGTGGTGGAACTTCTCAGAGATTCTCTTTTACCCAGAGAACTGTGCCTCCCAGATCTACGACTTCTATCCCCAAGCCGCTATGGCGTTTGCCTCCAGCGTAACTGTTCGGGTTTCAATTCTGGGTAGTGGATGCGCACTGCTGATGAGTCCGAAATGCAGGACGAAACGGCCGTCCAGTGCTTTCTGCATTCTGTTGAGGTTTTTTCTAGACTCGATGAATTACTTAATTATGATTATTTCAACTCCTCCTAAGTATTTCTCTCACTATATATATATATATATTATAATAAAGAGAGAGAACAGTAAGTTTTATAATCCGGTGTCCTTATTAATTATTTTATTTTTAAAAACAGTGCTCAATACAATTCTGCAGAGCATAAATATTATAAATTTCCTAATTTAAAAATATGGTTCCATCGCTACACAGGAATTAACTAAAAATTTCAAAATCCTTAGTATTGTTTCATTTTCAAGCGTATTCGCTTGATAAATGAAATAGTACTAGCGATTTTAAGTTAATTCTATAGAATTTAATTCTATAATTAAATTTGAAGTTTTTAATTTCTATTTTTGAAAAATGGTAATTTCTGTGTCGCGATTGTACTATATTTTTTAAATTATTAAATTTATTTATATATATATATATATATATATATATATATATATATATTAAATTTATTCAATTTATTCATATATATATATATATATATATATATATATATATATATATCATAGTAATAATAATAATAAAATATATATTTTAATGAGTGCTATATTTATGGCTTAAAGTGCTCAATGGAGCGTATGTAAATATAAAATATACAAGTAAACTTTGAAGACAACAGCCAAAGGCGGCAGTCTGTTGCATGAAACTCTCGCCTCTGGGTGTTGACTTCAATGTCCACTTTTACCTTTTACACACACACACACACGCGCGCGTAAACAAAGAAACAAGGTGTCTGTGTCAAGTATGTATGAATTCCAAATAGTTTAATTATTATTGAATTTAACCTCCAATAACTGCCTGTTTCTTTTTTTTTAATTTTACCATTTTGCTTATAACTTGGTGCATATTCTGATTAGTTTATGAAGATTACGAAAGTATATAATGTTTTTGTTTTAGTATTTTCGACCATTTTTAATTAGTTTCAGAAACATAACCTTATCATTTGGGGCTGGGTAGATTTTCAAATTATTTTTAGCCTCGAATTACAACGCTATAATTCTAATAAAAATGCACGTCTCTTGAAAACAACGTGTGTCATACATAAATAAAAACATTTTTTTGTTATATTTAAGAAATATTTGTGTCTTTAAATAACTTACCTAAGGTTGATAAACCATAACAATTAATCAATCCAGTCATGAGTTAAATAGCTGGTCAAATTCACTTCTCTTGAGTTTGTAACTAGTCTAGGAGATATATACCTACATATATATATATTGATCATTTTATTTTTAATTAAGCTATGTTTGATTTTGTTTTATTTCATGTTATTTGTGTGCGGTTACGTTATAGTATATATTATTCAGTTCTAAAATTTGATGTTTGTTTTTTGAAGATATTATATCACGTTACTCTACGGGGCCTACTGGTAGCATATAACCAATCCTGCTTGCTGCATAGTTGGCACATCAGTGAGTAAACTGGTACCCTCATCAGGCTATTCAGCTAAGGAAGATGGTTAGACATATAGAAGGATTAAACGCAAAACCTGTTAAAAAGCGAATGAATTTTCCTGTATGGTCAACGGACATCTAGCATCGTGTGACAGTCAATGCACTGATGGCGTGGTATCACTTCTTGCAGGCTATCCGAAACGGGAGTCAATAGCTAAACCGGAGGGTTCCCTCGATGTAATCGTTAGTGACGTGTCAGATCACGTTAAGTTTGACGATATCTGTTGTGGTTTGACCTCGAGATGGATTGGCTCCGTCAGACCTAATTGCTCCAAAACGATATAAAATAAATGAATACCTCTCCAGATTTCAACCCAATTATGTACAATGAACTGGTCAGGTGCACAGCTGCGCAGTCCTCCACGACCACATACAGTTATGGGACTAATGATTTTCCACGAACGATATTCCGTTATGGGAGCTGTTTTGTTCTTTTAGAATTTTAGAAGAAAGCATTTGTACATGCATAAAAATCGTCGTAGATTATTCATTTTATAGATTTCACTTCATTTGTCATTTAAGCTGTATAAATCCTCCATTGCCTTTAGTTCTATTAGAATATTTTCAAGTTAAAAAATATATCTGCCTTATTGTGCACTCCTGTGCAAATTCATTGAAACAAATGCTTTAGTTTCCTTTCTATCGCCAAACGGTCAGTTTTAGGCCCACTAGAGTGACAGGGTGTAATCGATTTTTATTTTTTCCTCAGATTAGGTCATTTGCTGTGGAGTGCAGTAATATGAATCTATTTTCGGAGTGCATGATGAAATTTGTTTAGTTTTGAATAATATTGCGTCATCCGTGATTGCATCAGATTTTCATCACACCCAGACACTAGTGTATTAACTGTCGATTAATTGTCCTACGGCTATTGTCTGTGATGGACGTTACTCCAAAGAAGCAAATTGAAGGAAATTGCAATGCTGCACGAAGCATTAAAAGAGAGCCAATCAAAGTGGCATAGACTGGCGGGGAAACTCATCTGATTTAAATCCAATCGAGAATCTGTGGTCAATCTGCAAGGAACGGCTCCGTGGAATGGACATACGAAGTACTAACACGTGCACTGGATCATATTTCACTGGAGAAATACGAAAAAAAGTAAATAACGGAATCATTCGTTTTTTTTAAAATTAATTTGCACAAGCGTGTATATGTGGGTGGGTCTCTGGTTTCATTATGGTGTATATGTTTATATGTATGTCAATATATGTGCTTGATGATGGCAGTCTGTTGTTATCTGTTTATATGCACAATATGTTAAACGTCTTGACTTTTGCATCGAAAAACAGAAATCACCAAGACATTATTCCAAATAATTTTTCTCTTTTACTTTTAACTCTAAAATATTCCCGCACACAATCCATCGCCATGACTAAATTATCGTTTCATTTTTTTTTTAAATCGATAACTTATATTCATTTCTTCCCATTTTTAATTTCCATGATTAAAAAAAGAACGGAAAAATATTGGACAAATATATATTTAATAGATAAAAGATGTAATAGCGAATACATTAGCAAATGTTTCACAGTTTTATTGATAATTTTATAAAAAGTTTTATCTTTTTTAAATCAAAAGAAATTATTCGTGATTTTAATAGAAATATGCGAATCATTATTTCAGATTCTAAAACTGAAATTAGACAGATTTAATTTTGCAAATAATTTAATATGTCTTTCTGCCATTAATTTTAAATTAATTTAAAAAAAAAATAGTTTCTCATTAGTTTGTTTGGCCACTGAAGAGATTCCAGAAGATTCATTTTGGATAATCTTATAAAATGGCGACTGAATTAGAATATCACATATAATGTAAGATATTCCAATTGAAAAAATTCAAATTTAAAACCTCATATGTCAATCATTCTAATTTTTGGATGATGACAAATTCCCGTTATCTGTAATGAATTAAAATTCATTTTTTCCAGGCTTACAAAGCTAAACTCAACAATATAACATGTAAGTTACATAATAGAAAAATCTCATAAGAATAGCTACTTCAGCCAACATGTTACTATGTTGGCATTTTTCAACTCAGATAGTGTTATATATATATATATATATATATATATATATATATATATATATATATATATATATATATATATATATATATATATATATATATATATATATATATATATACCATAATGAGAAGCCACGTATACTTTCTTAATATGTATATATAGAAAAAGTTGCAAATTAAAAAAAAATAATAAATATTTATTTATTTATATATATTTGATATTTCAGATCGACTTCAATCTTTCTTCATAAATAACTGTTTTAAAACAGTTACTTCTGAAGAAAGATTGAGGTCAAGCTGAAATATCAAATATATATATAAATAAATAAATACTTTCATAAAAAACATTATTATTTTTTTTAATTTGCAACTTTCTCTCTCTCTATATATATATATATATATATATATATATATATATATAAGCGAACATTGAAGTCAACACTTAGAGGCAACAGGCAGTTTCATGCTACACGCAGTCGTCTAGCATGAAACAGCTTGTCGCTTCTAAGTGTTGACTCAAATGTTCACTTTTTATATTTACACACGCTCTATCACTGATATTGAGCACTTTATCCCATAAGTATAACACACCTTAAGTGTATATTTTTCATATATATATATATATATATATATATATATATATATATATATATATATATTATAATTATTTTTTTTTAAAATATGATTCCATCGCGACACAGAACTTAATATGTTTCGAAACTTGTTATCCGTATTCATGTTTAATTTCAATATTAAAACTTAACTGCTGGTTGATTCTTTAATCCTCAAGGGATGTTTGGAATAACTAAGCAACGGAATGTTTTACTCATAGTCTTTAAATGGAGGTATAGTCTGGGGTTAGTTTTTCATTATCAAGAGGGATCTGCTTTCATGAAAGTAGAGGTGTTTGTTATTAAAGTGTTTGGAATCGTGTAGGGTTGTGTTGTTTTTTGTCTGACTACAATGAGTAATTTTATCAGGCTCCGTCAAATAAATAAACACCAAGAAGCACAGTAACTACAACATCAATCAGTGAGAGTTTTAGCAAGTAGTAATAAAAAAAACAACAGTTGTTTAATATGGAAATTAACCTTGAATACGGAAGACCAGTTTCGAAACATAGTAATTTCTGTATTGCTATGGAATCATAATTTTAAAACATAATTATATTTTAGGCTATACTTTCTAAAGAACATAGGATCATCAATCTAACAGTTATTTCCTATCATATCAATACACCTCGCCATATATATATATATATATATATATATATATATATATATATATATATAATATTAGTGTAAAATATACATACATATGCGAAATATATATAAAAAAATACCCATTCATGTATATTTTCAGAAAAAAAATTTTCCAAGAGGAAGAATCCAGGTAGAACTCAATGTCTAGGACAGAGTAAGGATATAATAAAAAGGCTTAAACACTAATATTCCATGGTCATAATTTATTCCATTGGAATCGTAAATACGATCAAAATAATCATCATTTGAATTTGTAGGTCTGATGATTTGGATCGTATTCACGATTCCAATGGAATAAATTATGACCATGAAATATTAGTGCCTTTATATATATATATATATATATATATATATATATATATATATATATATATATATATGGGATAACGATATATTCAGTTATTTGAGGAAAGATGTGTTACAATGTCGTACAAGTTTTGGTGTTACGCCTTTTGTTGTATAGGACTTCATCGAATACTTGCATTGATGTGACCTCACACGCACATGATCGTGAGACGCTGGAAATTTTAAATTTAGAATAAACATTATTATTATTTGATTTCGTTATATTTTCTAGCAAATATAATTAATATTTTTTCTTTTACCTTCGTTATTAAACATCACACACTGTTAATAGAAACAGCCAAGAATATAAGACCATGGGCGCAAATTTGCTGTCGATGAATTAGCGATTAAAGCACTTTCTGAATATATTCGTCTTTGTTAATTTTTTTTTCTTAATTAGAGCATCACTTACATTATCAAAATTGTGCTCATTCTCATTACAGTGAGGAACTAATGCAGGATTTAGATGTAGTTTTAGATGTAGTTGTGACAAATCTTTTATTGAGTTTAGATAAATCCTTTTCAGTTGTAGTTTTCATGGAGTTGGTAGGTAGAGAAATATATATTTTGTTTCGCTGTTTCTTAGGAAGGATCGATTTTGATTTTGGAATATTTTGGAAACTTTTCTTTGCATTGAATATTAAATGGGATATTGGAGGGTGCCGAAAGTATTTTCAATATATTTCTCCTATTCGGGTAAATACTCAGGTCTGCAAATTTTAAGTGCTCATAAATAGAATCTGATGCTTATTTCGTTTTTTATTTTGATGTTATGATTGCAATAGAAATTTTTATTAGTTGATTTTCGGTGGACTCAGAAATTTAAGCCCTAAGTAAATGTATTGTTTTCTTCCATTTTACATGTAATTTCTATTGTATGTTCGACTTTTTTAGTTTTTTTACAAGGTCATTGGCCTTTCCAAATGCTCCTTCAGATTTCAGTTTCCATCCTCTGTTAAAATTTATTCTGTTAAAGTTGTTATATACTTGTTTTATTTTCAATTTTCACTTTACATTTTGAGCAGGTAACTTTAGATACTTGCAGTTGATGTTTAACGTAACTTTTGTATCACTCTTGTAAATATTTTTTATGGTGTAATAACATTTGTTTTCTGATAACGGCAATTTGTAAATGAAATTTTGTTAAAATAGAAGTTATCCAAATTGTTTTACATATTCACTATTCTGCTGTATTTTCAATCAACTTTTTTCTATTGCGTATCGGGAACCATTATTCAATCAAATTATGAGCACTTAATCTATTCATGTGCAGTAGAGCTTCTCGTAATTTGTCTTATCAAAGGCTTTTACTGTTCTTATTTGCTTTCATAAAGAAAAGACCTACGTCTGGAGAAGGTAGATAATTTTGGAAAACCTTTCTCGGTTTTATATCTCGTAGTTAATAAAACCTCAGATATTCAACGTTATGATGACGACGGTTACTTGTCGACGCATGTCAAACTAAAGCTTTCTAGAATGTTCTATGTATTTCCTAGTCCAATTGATAGACATCCAACTTTACCCATATATTAAATTCAATTAAGTATTTAAGTAATACACTGAAAAACAGTCTTTACCAAAAGCCCATAACTTTGGAAACATCTTAAATGCAACAGTGGACTGATTGGATGAGTTGGGGATGTCACACATAGTTTTATCCATATTTTTATAAAGCAAATAAGTTTCATTATCAGTTTTTATTTAAAAGACAATTTTAATCGGTATCCCCGATGCATGGCAAAATATCACTAAGACACAAGTGTGACACCATTTGGGAAGCAAAGTAAAGGAAGAAAAGAAGGGAAAGAAATGAAATTTTGATAGTGACAAATGGTGAAAGGTTTCATTGCCATTGCAGAAAATTCTAAATAGATAAAAAATGAGGGTGTCGTGGTGGCGGACTTATATTATCGGGAATAGATAACAGCCACTTGGTGCTGGCGAAAATCTAATTGACAAATTCCAGATCGGCTAGCTAAACTCCGGGACAGAATAGATAAACTTTTAACTGTGTCACGGGACTGCTGACCACCCACGAGCTAAAGAAAACAAAGGAAAATAGGTTAAGTCTTTTTCGAGGGAAAGATATCGTTAGACAAGGCCTGGGTTTTGTTAGAATGTAGCAATAAGAGCGAAACAATATTATCGGAAGGGTTGGCCGTAATTGCTGGACGACCACCCATTCTGATAATTGGCGAAAATCTGACTGACGAAGTCCAGATGAGAATTGAGGTTATCACACTACTGGTCGCATTGTTCTGTTGGCGGCCAGAGAAGAAGAGAGAATAGAAAAAAAAAGAAGGAAAGGAAATTAAAAAAAGTAAAAAAGAGGAGATAATTCTTTTTTTCTTTGAGCAAGATATTTTTTTAAGAAACAAGGCTAGTCTGGTACGCCCACACTGTTGATCGGCCATTGGGTGAATGTTAACAAGAGCCAGGCGGAGGTGATCATGTGATGCAGGGGAGTGATGCGCTACTCCTTCAAGAGGATAGTATAAGATGTTACTGCGAATAAGTGGGAGGATCGTTGACGCCCTCTGAAGGTAGGGGTAAGAGAAGACTTCCAAAAATGGAAATAATAAATTTTTCCTGACCGAAAACAAAAGAAGGGGATTGTGGATTTGGAATTATCAAGGAACCTCAAACCCAAACAAAGCCCACCCCGGTTTTGGTCGGCGTCCATATAAGCAAAGTCGCAGCAAGCGAAAATCAGAGAGTTTCCCAGTTCAGTCTCCAGTGCGCATTTGAAGTGGGTCTCGCAGAGCTGACTTGTAAGATTCGCGCAACTTCCGAACTCATTTTCAATCCAAGAACAATTTATTTTTGAAGAGCGACTTAGATCCATACCACCAAAATAAGTGTAACGACTATCGCCTGAAGACACACCAAGAACCAATTTCTTAAAGAACAGACAACTTAAGATGTTAAAACTCACCTAACAAAAACAACGTGTCACAATCCATATAGCGTGTCGGGAGATAGACGCAGTCCTATGTATCCAGCACCCAGGTATAAAGTATTATTATCCTTTTTTTGATACCTTGAACTTTTGAGTTATTATTTTATTTTCTTTTACACATATCTGTGCGATACCACCCTCATTTGAACTCAACATGCATTACGGCCCCAACGACTGATCGATTTCGTCTGCCTAAGATCAATTCACAACGTGGGTAGGCGGACTGGAGATCAACCCAGTTACTTTGGTAACCAGACGTTGGAAGCGAGTTGAGAACGACGAGGCTGATATCGAATCTAACCAGATTCCCATCCGAATCACCAAAAGGTTAGAACTTCACATTTGGGTGCCGCGACCGATACCAAGCCAGTTGATCGTCACGGGACGGGACAACACGACTGACGCAGACAGGCGGATGTCACGTTTGGAGCGGCGAGACACGAACGAAGCAACGAGGAGCGAGCGAAGCCTGTAGGGACGTCACACAAGAGTTTACAGGGTGTGGAAGATTTAGAAACAGAAGCATTTATAATGGGTGGGAAAAAGAAAGAGTAATTAATATATAGCGATTGAGATTGCCTTAAAGAATTTGCAGATTAACATTGGCTGAAAAGAGTCGAGAGCGATTTCCACAAGCGAGAATTGCTAGAAAAAATGTTAGCAAAGAATTTAGGGTTACATCTAGCCAGCTCAACCGCAACTTGGTAAGATTTCGACGCCAGTCTAATATTGCGTCTAGCTCGATACCGAAGAGATCATCTGAAAAATTACCATGAAAGTATTTATGAAAAAGACACAGAGAGGCCAACGTACGGTGGTGGAAATATTGCCTGAAAGGGGATCCGCCAGATCAGGACGAGTAATACTGCTGATTCATCTTTGGATTTTATCAAGGAATTTAAGGTAAATCAAAAGAAACCCCGAACATATTTCTCAGCAATATTCTAAGCATGATTTACATGTAAGATCTAAAGCTTCTCCCACTTCATGTCTCAATCTCGTTCCTAAAGATTTCGTAGTTAAGAAATTATACTACATTTCTTATGAAGCTGGTAGACTTTCTGTATCCTAAGAACCATTAGCCCATGCACGTAATACTGTTTAGTATTTTCCTTTCTCAAAAATCCTCCCGCGCTTATATATACTGCTATTCCTATCATATTACATCGACGTGAAAGAGTGTTTGATAAGTGACTCCAAGCTAATATATATATTTATCAAATCGCTGACCCTATCAAGATTTTCTTCCCAATAGAAGCGTATCCGTTGTTAATGTCCTGCTGAGATGAAACACTAACTTATCGGCTAGAAAAACTAAAAAAAAAAAAAGAAAAACACCAAAAATCTGTCAATCACAGCTTTTATATTTTTACATTGATTCATCAAAATCCCTTGGCCCAGGACGTTTATATTTCTGAGATGAGACATTGCAATTATTTACACTATTTACATTAGTCGGACTGCTGTCCTCATCTTTGTTGTTCGAACTTCCAGACGCCTGAAGATGGCCTGAGCGTACAACGGCCGAAACGTTGTGAATTTAGCAACAAAAATGACGATAATAATCCCCAAAAAGTAAATACTGTAAACGCTTGTGTCGTTTTTAGCACCCACAAGACCCTACCCACTGTGTTTTATGTTGCAAACATGCTCACTAAATATAGTTACAGTTGCAAGAAGAGAACGAATAATGTGCCGGGATCAAGTGTTTGCACTGTCAAGGATAGCACGATCAAATCCTCGATCATGATGACTTGTGGCTTCATGCTAGCACAAACAGTGAATGCTTCTGAAGATTTTCGTTTACCCAGTCGCAATTACAAAAAAAAATCAAATTGTGGTAAGATATTCGGGTATTTTCCAACAATAGGATTCCCAATGCGATAACATCACCTCCCTAAAAAATTGATCATTCAGTCATATACATACATACACAGGTACACTGTGTATATATATATATATATATATATATATATATATATATATATATATATATATGTGTGTGTAAAGTAACATAATATATTTTATACATAGTATATATATATATATATACATGCATGATATACACACATACATATATATATATATATACATATATCAATACATACATAATATATATGTATATACGTACATAGTATACATATGCACATGCATAATATATATATATATATATATATATATATATATATATATATATATAATGAACTCTTCCGTCGGTTTCGACGTATGAGGATCTGACAGCTTATTGATTCAGTTATGAAAGTTTATGCGATAATCTTAAGTGACATTTAAGACCCGCTAGTGATTTACAAAGGAGGCCACATATGGACCAAGGGTGAGGATTGTGAGATGAGATCACTGATAGATTGGTTGATCCTTTAGATCTTGCTCTCGCTTCTTGAAGATGATTCAGACAAGCAGATTGAAAATTGCTGAGCCCACTAAAACACGTTGATCTCCATTTTACCCGCTCCAAGGCTAAGCGCTCAAGGGTGTTATGTGGTATACTGACTGCTGACAATTTGCTTTTCAGCTTCTCTTTGTATCTTAGCCATTGGCGCCCTACATTCTTGTAGGACTGATCTAACTGGCTGTACATTAGGGTCTTGTGTATCCTGTCATCAGACATTCCCAAAAGATGACATGATATATATGTATATAACAAACTTTTCGTTTACATATAAAATGATACAAAATTATATATCGTCATATCTTTATATATATATATATATATATATATATATATATATATATATATATATTAAAGGCATTAAAAACTAGAAATGTAGTATTGTAGGCCATGATAAGTTTAAAATAAAACACACACAGTCGACCGGTTTCGTCCCTCTCGTCAGAACTGTTAACGGGGAATTTAGCCCATGTCACCCATGACAGACTTTTTTTTCTTTTCTTTTCCTCATAATCTAAATTCCCCGTTAACAGTTCTGACGAGAGGGACGAAACCGGTCGACTGTGTGTGTTTTATTTTAAACTTATCATATTTCACAATACTACATTTCTAGTTTTAATGCTTTAATACGCTTTTTGTACCGTTACAAACCTATTTAAAATATATATATATATATATATCACTTAATATAAACGTAATGAATTTTCATCGTTGTTGTCTATAAATAGTTTGATGGTAATTGTTCTTTTCTCTTTGTCACCTCGATATCACGAATGTAAGCGCCGCACTAGATATGCAATCATATCGTTTTACAGTTAAAAGTTTTAGATAAAACCGTAAGTCCTATGGTAATAGTTTCTACTGTCATGCTTCTCCCTTTTGGAACTCTCTCCCGGCCTTTTGCTTTTCACTCAACTTTGTTTTCAAAAATGTAAATTCAATGTCAAGCATCTTCTGCCTTCTTAATATCTGTCCTTTTATTGGCCTGTTTCTTTAAGAATATTATTCCCTGATACTTTCACGCTTCATCGCATTGCTTGTACTGAAATTACTTTTTATTTGAATACACACACACACATTATATATATATATATATATATATATATATATATATATATATATAACTGTGTGTGTGAGAGAATATGTGTGTATTTGTGTGTTTGCGTGTGTGCGTGCACCAGCAGGCGGGTAACTCAGCGCTTGTATGTGTACAATTTCTGTCTTCCGGTTTCATGGCAGCATTCTACACAACATTCTTTACCAAGTAATCAACCATCAAATGCCAGATTTCCCAATTATTACACTTACAGAGTGGATTGGAATGAATATTCTATTTACTATCAACGGCTTTGAAAAGATTCATTGAATCAAGTTTTTCTTCATGCAACAAAAGATGTTCCAGCCGAATATCTTATAAACTCTACATGATTTAGGGAGAAGGATTATCAAACATTACAGCCTTTCTAAATAAATGAAGGATTGAAAATGCGTATATTACGCAGTATTTCTTGATTGTTCTTGATTGTAATTCAAAACAGATGAGAAGCCACTATTTTTCAATGCTTATACATATTCAACGTTTAGCCAATAAAAAAGCAAACACAGGATGTATAGATAACCGACAAAAAGCAAGATTTGAAAAATTGATTGAGTCTATATGTAACTCACTCTGTTAACCAAATTTGTAACTATCCTTCACTATCGAGGTTAAATACAACATCTAAAGCTACACCCATTTCTTGTCTCAATTTGAATGTTAAAGCTTGCTTTTTTAAGAAATTGTACAACCATCTTTCTTATACTGTTATACTTTTTTATATTCTAAGGACAATCGGTACGTTCCTGTTTTACAGTTCAATATTTTCCTTGTTTAAAAACTCCGTCGCCCCTCACTATATATAATGCTATTCCTATTAGACAACATCAGTGTTTGATAAGTGATTTGTTCATCCAGCAAATTAATATATTCATTAAACAAATTATTGGATAAATTAAGATTAACCAATAATTTACTGTTGACCATCGTTAAGTTTTTTTTGTTTTTTTTTTTTGAACGAAAAAAAAATTCTTATCGGTGAAACAAAAAAATCTGTCAATCACTGTCTTATTAATTTTCCATTGATTCATAAATATTTTTTTTAGCAGAAATTGTTTTCGAAATATTACTTTACTTTTTCTTCTTATGTATATATATATATATATTTTATCGTTAGTTTTATCAAACATTACAAGTGTTTTTTCATGAAAATACCATTGCTAATTTGTAATGAAATGGCGGTCTGCAATTTAGCCAAGCGGTTTACACATTTGTCGAGTTTTAACTTCGGAGAAACTCCCCTTGTTTCCTAAATAATACATTTTTTTCCATATCGTTGTGTACCATTTTATAAAATTTGATTATATTTTATTCAAGACCTTAAAAGAAATATTCGGCTGCATTGCATTTTTTTATTATATCATTAAAAACGGTTAGTTTCTGACGAGAATAGAGTTGTGCTTTGGAGGTCATTTTAAGAGCAACAACTGTTGTGTTTCTTCGTTATACACGAGAAAAGCAATTGTCGAACTCTTTTTTTCTGTGTGCTGTATATACTCAGGACGTTGGCGATCATTGTTCTCCACAATTTCGTGTTTTTGCACTGATTTTCTCTGATTCTTTTGCATTCAATATGTCTGTTCCGTACTATCGGCAAAGTTAAGCAACGTGGATCTTGGTGAGTACCAAGATGGGAATTCCAAGTGCTGTAAACTTGGATGTGTGGATGGTGTAATGTATAATGGTTCTGAATTGTTAATTGGAGAGATGAGTTCCAATTCCATTTACGTTCCTTACGCATAAATACTCTTGAGTTAGGTATAAATACACCTATTCTGCCCTCGCCTAGGGATTCATTAGTAAGACCATTACCACTAGATTTTTCTAAGCTCTATACTAAACATTAAATCTGTTACGAAAAAAGAACTAAACAAAATGAACACAAAACAATCAGCTTTAAAAAAGGCCTTGTAACTGGAAAAACCGAATGAAAAAAGAATGTTAACAACAAATACTTTTTTCAAACCCAACCCAGTTCTGCGGAATCAGAATCAATGTTGAGTTTAAGCAAGCGAATGAGCCAATTGAAGTAAAGTACCATGCAGATTTATTCCCCCCCCCTTGTGACGAATGCAGCTATCAATTTTTTTGCATGCTAGCATACTAGTTAACATTCGTGTCAGTCAGCTGTTGGCCCTCACGCTGGCCAATAGAATCTTCCTGTCTATTCGTGGCAGCCAGCTATTGGCTCTAAGTCTGGCTAGTAGAAAATGGCCGCAAACTACATGAAAACTACCGTAGAAGCATGAAAAAATCGATTATTTCCACTATCGATGGGAGTTGGGAAATGCAAAGTCGGTCTACCCGCTAACTTGGAGCATGTGCATGTAAATTTTGGTGCAAATCCGTCGAAAATTGCGACCGTGCATTAGTTGCACACACACAAACACACACACACACACATCCTGCCTTTTATAGATAGAGATTAAAATTTTTTAAATCTAATTTTTTTTTCTGGCTTAAAAATAACCTGCGGATTGTTGATAAACCGTAGAAAAACGAATCAATCAATCAATCGAACATCGTTGTTTCTCCTGTGTTTAGTCCATTTTTAAGCATATCACCCCAAGCAAGGCGGGAGTGCTACTATCACGCAAGGGGTTACAGAGGATTGAGAGCAAGAGTAAAGAAGGGTGTTTGGGAAAGAATAATAAAAGGACGTGGATCAAGATCAAGGCATTAGACGATGTCGATTGACATTGCATTTGAATATGTGATTATAGCTATCAGGAAAGCAATTAAGAGGAATGGAGTTCCACTGTCGGAAAGTGCGAGAAGCTGTTGGAGTAGAAAAGACGGTTACATTTAACCGTTTCGACAGTGAAAGTATATCGTCAGTGTAGTTGCCATAAAAATACGTGTAGAAAAGACTTAGGAAAGTCACATCACATCAGTGAGAATCTGACTGCAGTCGAGTTGCCAGATCATGTCTTATCACATTGTATATTCGTCTCTGGATTTTGTCGAGGACAACGAGATGAATAGCGGCACCAGACCATATATTGCAGCAGTATTCTGTGACAGGAGGAATGGCTTATTTGTAGATTTAAAACATATTCTCAGGATTTTTTCTTTCATCCATATTTCTGTTCCCTCGAGTCCCTTCTCCATCTGTGAAGAGGTTGTCCACTACTTACTGCCATATAGATAAATTGACACTACATAAAATTTCAGTTATATTTTCTTTACTCTGAGTCGTCCTTCGAGTCGAATAGCTACCACCTAAACCAATTGAGTACAGGAACACAGGAACAAATACATATTCATTAATAATATAAATAAAGAAAAGACAAACGGCACAAAAATAGAAATAATTAGGACATTTTACATATGCGCACATTCGTGCACTTGGGGGCACGCACCGAACACACCCACGCCCACACGTACATGATTCCCACACACAAAGGAGCACACACACACACACACACACACACACACAAACAATGAAGGAAGAAGGAGAAAAAATTAGAATTAAAAGAAAACAACCCCGCGCCATGTAAGCGCATAAATTATTTTTCAAGGTAATATAAAAGAAAAATAATTGCTGATATCTCTGACGAGTGGGTGGAAGGATTGCTTGAGAGAACCCTCTACGAAACTCTGGAATCGTGATGCTGAAGAAAACATCAATCAGTTTAGTGACAAATTATGATAATTGTATTCATATTTATACTGATCTTATATATATATATATATATATATATATATATATATATATACATACACACACACACACATATATATATGTGTGTGTGTGTGTGTGTGTGTGTGTGTGTGTGGATGGGTGTTTTGTGTGTATGTATGTATGTGTGTATGCGTGTGCGTGGGAGCTTGTGTATGCCTGTTTGGGCGTTTATATTGTTTTGTAGGCAGCTCAGGGTGCGTAATGATCGTACCGATGAAAAAGATATATTGAGAAATATAAAGCCTGCCGTGCCAAATAAACCGAAATACATTATTTGATCGTGCTGCAAATTTTTTATCAGAAGATATATATATATATATATATATATATATATATATATATATATATATATATATATATACGAACACACATATATACCTACACATATCACGAGCTCAAGAAAGGTATTTATAGATATATGTCTATATCTTTATGTCTTAAATGCTGTCCATATTTATATTTCCATATCTATATCTCTATGTGTGTGTGTGTGCGCGTGTGTGCGTGTGTAAGGTGTATTTATGCAGAAAGAATTCATTAAAAAAATTAAATTTAACCAGTACGCTCTGCTTATTTTTTTTAGTTGTATTTTCCAATTTCTGTTTTGACAGTAAGTCTTATTAAATTAAATAGACATAGATTTCCGGTTGAATTTAACGAGATGTACTTTGCGTATATATATATATATATATATATATATATATATATATATATATATTATTTTTGGATATTACAATTAAAACATGTCAAAATCGCTACACAACTGTAGTCACATTTCAATGCACATACAACGCATCTAATCCGGTGTTTTTAAATTATCCTTAAATTTACAAACATATTTTTCTCCTTTCATTGAATGCCTGTCCGTGTTAGACTAATTTACAATCGGCTGATGTAATACGTTTATGCGCATCGAAACACGACTGCAATTGTGTAGCGATTTTGACATGTTTTCTATGTAATATCCTAAAATTATGTTTGTATTTTATCCATTTTTGAATTAAATGTTACGAACATTGAATTGTACACTATTATATATATATATATATATATATATATATATATATATATATATATATATATATATATAACTGTGTAACAGCAAAATTGTCCAAATCATGTAAATCATAATTATCTATCCTACAATTGAAGCAATTGAATTTCTTTTCTACAGGCTTTTAGATAAGTCTTTTATCCATCTTGACACCATTTGCTGTAAGAATCACTGAAACATTTTTCAGTTATCCAGCTAGAAATAGAAGAGGAATATTATTTTGTGTCAATTTCACTGTATTCCAAAATGAGCTATGGAGAGAGGAAAAAGATCATTCAGGCCTACAGTAATGGTACCAACATTCATGCTCTAGTTGAATTTAACGATATATATATATATATATATATATATATATATATATATATATATATATATATATATATATATATTATCACTAGTTTTGTTTTCGAGTCATTGAAAGGGAAGAGCAAGTTTTCCCGCATTCCTAGAGGTAGGTCAGAGAAGAGATCAGCTCTTGACCTCTGGTCATCTAGATATTTCAAGGAATTGAATCGTTTTCTGACACAGGCAACTCTATATTTAACTTAACCATTTACATTGTGCTTACTATCTTTCATTATATCGCTATTAAACATCTCTCTCTCTTTATATATATATATATCTATATATATCTATATATATATATATATATATATATATATATATATATATATATATATATATATATATATTATTTCCTTGATTTTAAGTCAACGGTTTATAATCAATATATTTAGAATTTAATATGTTAGGTTTTTGGCAGTGGTCTTCACCCAGTATCATGCACTACCGTTTTCCTCACAAAACTTTTTCTGATAAAATGTGGTTTAATTAAAAACGATATTTGATAAAATCGAAAATAAAAAGCTAATATCAAATTCGATTAAAAGTTGGATGAAATCGGTAAATTTAACCATCTAGATAGAGTGGACGTCATAATATAATTATTAAATTTAATTCGTGCAAGTTTTCCATTAAACATTTTAAACAGCTTTACCTGTATTTCCTTTGCACTCTTTCTATGTAAGAAAGACTCTTTCTAAAACAAAATAAATTATTAGCGAAAATTCTTCCTTCGGTTGATGAAACTTGTTATTTTAGCGTTTTTTTTTCCATTTTGTTAATCACACGCGCGTGCAAACATACACCTCTTAATGTATATATATGTATATATATATATATATATATATATATATATATATATATATATATATATATATATATATATATATATATATATATATATATATATATATATATTAATGTATATATGTCACATTAAATAATTTACACAAGTTTTGTCTACTTATTTTCATAAGATCCTCTTGTAATAACGGACAAGTTACTTAGTATCCTTATTAAAGCAAGAAAGGAAATTGAAACCGACCCTTAATAAAATCAATTATGAATACTGAACAAATGTTTTAAAATGTTGACAGTAGATAGTTTAAAATATCCAAATTTTGACTAATAGTTTTCCTTTTTAAGAAATATTTAGACATTTCAATGACTTAGTTAACTCCCTTGATGTTTGCACGTGTATCTACATGATCAAATCTATAAACTGTACAATACAAAAATCTAGATTTTTTCACTTAACACGTAAAAAAATATTTTCAGATGAACACAAAAATGTTGTTTTAGAAAAATGATGAAAATTAAAATTTTCTGTCATGGAAAAAAATAAATCATAATGACGTCATTTTTGAAAGTAGACGGAATTAAATGAACATAAACATCCCACCCAGCAACTGCCTGAAAAAAAAAACATACCGGGGGGAACTATAGTAACACGAGTTATTAGTATTCCTTGATTTTGATATCTGATTGATTGCTCTGCACATTCCGTTAATCAATTTTACATTGCATATTAAGCACTCTTTTATATAACCGTTTTCCGGACACATCTAACTTTGACAGGAAAACTATTATATATATATATATATATATATATATAGTTATCCATATGTACAAACTTGTTTCGCTGTATCACAGTTCATCAGTGTGGGTAGACATCGGATTGCTTCAAGCCGGGAACAAAACTCGACCGATTGGGCATCAGAGATATTACCCGTAAGCTATTGGCGCACGACAGAAAAAAAAATTAATCTTTTAACGTATTATATACATGATGTATACAAACACCAGAAGCCAAGAGCGCTCAATTCCTAACTTTTGAGCGCTGTATATACATATATATATATATATATATATGTGTGTGTGTGTGTGTGTGTGTGTGTGTGTTTGTGTGTGCATGTGCGCGTATGTATATTTCTATTTAAATGCAATATGATGAATGGAAGTGCTGAAAGGAATCAATTTTTCTTTGATCTATTTTAAATCTGATATTTATCAGGATAAAAGACATTTCAATAGATTAAAATTGGAAAAGGATATATACATTTTTTTGTATCTAGGACATTATTATACACAAAAAAAGAATGTTTCTTTTCACCACTCAAATCCATCATATTGTATTTACACTATGTCAAATCGAAAAATGCATTTCATGATTCGTCCTGACTGTTTCCTCCTTTACTACTTCATCCGTTTTCCACTTTGTCATTGATTTTCCCAAAATAGACTAGAATGTAATTTTCCTGAAGATAATAACTAAAACAAGTATGTCATTGTTTTATTGGCGATAGCAAAATATCTAGTTCCCTCAAATGGCAATTTAACAGAACATAAATATCTAGAATTTATATGCATATCATAATTAACCTCAGAACAGAAGCAAAATACGTTTTAAAATCGTAATTTAAGCCTGACTTAAATTGATTAGAAATATATTTATGTCCATTGGTTTCCTGCATTATTCTGAATCTAGAGGGGCACCTGTAAATTAAACGGATTTATTAATCAATATTTATTGTTGTAATCTGGATTTTGCAACCCATGACCATTTCAAAGATAATTGGCATAGTTCCTCTTAAAAATACTGACGTTTGCTCAACAAAACATCATTTAACCCCTTACTATACATGCCTTTATCAAAGATGACTACCCATCAATATCTCTCACTATTTATCAACCCACCCACAAGGATTGAATATGGCACAAGGCCGGTTTAGTGTGGGTGTCCCCGAGCCCGTCGGCTCGGCCAAAAATATAGCCTTTTTAGAACGGATTCAGGCTCTGTCTACCTCCCCGAACGAAACCTTGCCCTTCGGCAAAGCTTCGTCTGGGTTCCTCTCTGCTAATGCAGAGAGTTTGACAGTCGTCGCTTACAGTCAATGACTGTATCACGACAGCTAGACTCGGAGGTCAATACCTCTCTGTGTCGCACTCCTTTTTTTCTTTCTCTACATTCCCTTCTATCGTTTTGCTTTACTCTCTAGGTTCCTCTGTTCGCTTTTCTCCACAGATAATCAGGATACTCTGAGTTTCCTCGGTCTGTAACAAATTCCCAACGTTAAGATTAAATGAAAAAAAAAGAAAATCTTCAACTTCTAAAAGTCACATACAGATTCGAATTTGAGCTCAACAGATCGTTTTGTCATGAAACAAGATTCAACGTCTCACTACAAATAACTCTCTTTAACTAAATACTCCCCTTCAGTCCCTCTCTGCATAGATCTCCCTTTTTGTGTCTTTACGTCTTCACCCTCTTTCTGTTTTACTCTACCAGTAGAAACTGTAAAAACAGAATCGGGTTGATCAACCTCCCCGAGAGGGTCTCTACCATTCGGTGGAGCCTCGTCCGGGTTCTTCTCTGCTCAGAGGCAGAGAGTTCGACCGTCAAGCCGAAACGGCTCGACACGATTCGATATTTACTTGCCACACCCCCACGAGGGAAGGATGTGGCACAAGGCCGAGTTTTAAGTGGGTTTTCCGAGCCCGTGGGTTTTCCGAGCCCGTGGGCTCGGCGAAAAAAATGCCCGTAGAAACTGTAAAAACAGAATCGGGTTGGTCAACCTCCCTGAATGAGATTCTGCCCTTCGGCGGAGCCTCTGCCGGGTTCGTCTCTGATCAGAAGCAGAGAGTTCGGCCGTCAAGCCGAGAAGCTCGGTTCGATTCGGTATCTAGCCACCCCACGAGGGTTGCATATGGCACAAGGCCGAATTTAACGTGGGTTTCCCGGCCCATAGGCTCGGCCAAAAACATGCCCGTAGAACCCGTATAAACGGGATCGGTTCCCCGAACGAGACTCTGCCCTTCGGCGGAGTCTCGTTCCTCTCTGCTCAGACGAGACTCTGCCCGAGGGTTCATGCGAGGTCATTTTTATCGTGGGTTCCTGAGCCCGTAGGCTCAGCCAAAAAATATGTAAAAACGAGATAGAGGCAGAACGAGATTCTGCCCTTCGGCGGAACTCGTCCGGGTTCCCCCTTGCTTAAAAGCAGAGAGTTCGAGAAGCTCGGCTTGATTCGTCACTCTCTCTTGAGAGGCGTAGTATACATAATGTTAGGAAGAGTTCATTCTGTAGTTATAGGTAAGGACCCATGACAGTTTCCATCTCTGATGCTCAATACGGTTTGGATCTAATCAACTGATGCCTTGATCCTGATCCCCGCTTTTAATCTTGCCCCCATACACTTTTACCACCTTGCTTGGAGTGATAAGCAGATGACAAATTGTTTATAGCAAACACAGAAAGGAAACTAGAGTAACCTCAACAGAAAGTAGTAAGTGAAAGAAAGACGATATGATTAAGCATCAACGGTAAGAAGATATAATGTATGGTTATCAACGAAAGAAATTTCAGATTTCAAAATAAAACTAGCGCAAAACTGTAAATATCTCGGAAGTGTTTTAACAGAGGCTGGAAAACGCGATATCGAAAGTCGAAGGCATATTGGAATAGCGAAAAACTCTTTCCCAAATTCAAGTAAAGAAATTTGTAAGTCTCAAGGGAAATGAATAAAAATGGGCCGAAAATATTATGTAAAATTCCTTTATGGCAGTAAAAGCTGGACGATTTCGCAGATGACGAAGGGACTTGAAGCAAAAGAAACGTGGTTCTACGGAATGATACTGAGAATACCATGGACTGAATGCCTAAGCACCGAGCAATTTTCTGAGAAATGGTAACAAAATGTAGACGCACAAAGAGAGTTGAAATTTCTAGAGCGTGTAATTAGGAAAGAAGGCTTAGAAACCTTGGCACTCAAAGGACGTAATCATAGCAAGACGGACACGAGAAAGCAAAGCATAACACCTGCCTAACGAGCTTTATTTGAACTGTTGGAAGTATAGGGCTTATATATATATATATATATATATATATATATATATATATATATATATATATAAAAACAAATTTTACTACAATGGAGAGAGGAAATTTTGAAAAGACACGATCGCCTTCGTTTTCGGGAAAAGAAAGAAAGAAGAAGAAGAAGAAGAAGAAGAAGAAGAAGAAGGAAAGGAAAAAGGAACAAGGAAGAAGATGAAGAAGAAGAAGAAGAAAGAAAGGAAAAAGGAACAAGGAAGAAGAAGAAGAAGAAGAAGAACAAGAAGAAAGGAACAAGGAAGAAGAAGGAGTAAAGGATAAAGGCAGAAGAAGAAGAAAAGAAAGAAGATGAAGAAAATGAAAAAGGAAGAAAAAGAAGAAGAAAAGAAAAAAGGAAGAAGAAGAAGAAAAGAAAAAAGAAAGAAATAAAGGAAAAAAGAAAGAAGAAAAGGAAAAGGGAGAAGAATAAGAAGTAAAGGAAAAAGGAAGAAGAAGTAGAAGAAGAAGAAAAGGAAAAAGAAAGAAGAAATGGAAAAAGGAAGAAGAAGAAAAAGGAAAAAGGAAAAAGAAGAAGAAGGAAAAAGAGCAAGCAAGAGAAGAAGGGCAGCACTTTATGCGATTTTATACTTGTATTTCATCCTACCAGTAAATGATACTTTGGAAATAATTATTCCGCACATTTGGCAAGAGTACAGTTATATTAAAAGGGTAGCAGTTTATCTCTTAACTTTTCTTATTTTCTACAATGATACTAATTTTTTTTTAGCGACAACTGTAGACGTTAGCGAAGTAAATACCATGGCTACCACTAGGAAAGCTTTTCATGATTATGTTTTTCAATAGAAAATTATTTAGGATCATTATCTCTGTTTCGTGTATTTTTGGGAGACAGACAGCTGTGAAAAAAAAAAAAAACTATTTTACTGATGTTGAAAGCCTGTTAGATATATTTTGGCTGCCGTTGATTACATATGTATATTGTTTTTAGACATTATAGTTGATCACTGTTGCTGGCACATCGTTTGTGTATTTTGCAATTCATTCTTCAAATTGCAGATGCATTAATTTACCAGCTTCAATTTTCGCAATGGAAACATTCCCAAAACGAATATCTATTGCTGTTTTCGTTAGAAAATTTTGTTACTTTGTAAAGGAAAAATATCCCGGTTAAGGCAGTGGAGAACTTTCAGAAGGAAAATTAGCAGGAGATAACTGATAACTGATATCCATCAAACATGGCACGTGGAACTAGAACAGTCTACCCCAGTGAGCGAAATAAAGGGTTCAGTTCGAAATTCCAACCACCTGAAGAAGGCCGGAGGGTACAACGGCCGAAACGTTGTGATAAATATGGCGACAAAGATGAGGACAACAGTCCGAATAATGTAAATACTGTAAGGAAAAATATGTTTCCCAATCTGAGCAGCAAGATTGTATTTAGTTGCAGTGATGTAGATGAAATATTATCTTAAACGTAATAAAAAAAACCTGTTGCTGATTTTACTCTTCTAAATGTGGGCAAATCATCATTTTATATTTCCGCTTTTTATCTGTGTTAAAATCATATATTGATTTTATGAAAAAATGAAAATAAAACTGGCATCTGAGTTCAACAGATGTATTTACCAAAATTACACAAAAGATATCTTGAAATACTAAAGAGTAAATATATAGAATAAAATAGCCATTGGCATCAATCACTGCAACGAAACGACTTCAGAATCTCCTCTATCACTTTTGTATGGTCTCCTTTTTTAAGTTGGTGAATGCTGCCATAATCTTTGTCTTCAGCTCATCTTTGGCGTTACAAGGAGTTTTGTTTGTCTCTTGGCCAACTGTGACTCACACATAATAAAGCCGTTGCACTTTGGGGAATCAGGTAGCCAGATGTAAGGGGCGAACTGGTCACAGAAATTATTTGACAGCCATGACTGGGTTCACTTGTTCACGGCCTCCAGATGAATTCAGAATTTCCAGAATCTCTTCTGGGCGGTCTCCTTGTTTAAGTAAATGCTGTCATGATGCTTGTCTTCAGTTACAAGGATTTTTGTTTGTCTCTCACTCAACTGCGCCCCACACATAATAATCAATGGGGTTGACATCTGGGAAGTTAGGTAGCCAGATATAAGGGGTGATGTAGTCACAGCCATTGTGTGGAAGTCAGGATTAGGTTCTCCTGCTTGGTGGCATGGCGCTGGATCCTGTTACCAGACATAGGGTTTTACAGCAGCCCCCCTCTTTACCCAAAAGCACTACCTTCTCAAGGCATTTGATGTATGCCACCGTGTTGAGTCTGATGCTCTGTGGGAAGATGAATGGATGCATAACGCTGACATCACTAGTGATCATTCCAAACACCTTGGTAATCATCATTAGACTCATCCAACTCTGTGACACACAAATAGTTTGAAATGTCCGTTTTGGAGCAGCTGGCACGATTGTCAATCAGTACACGTTGCCGTTTACAGCCTTCTGATGGATTGAATTGCGTCATGGTGTTCTTTTTTCTCAAACTCAGTGCTCAACTAGTCCTACTATTTGTGCAGTCGACAAAATAAAATAAAAAGTAAACAACGCACATGCGCGAAATTAAAATATAAAATGTCGGCAATTTACCCATTGAACTCCGTGTGTGTATATTTCATATTTGCCTAATATCTTCAAGAAAGAGTTCTATCCTGTTCAACACGCATATATATATTATCAATCTGTCCTAAAGCAAAAATAATTCCAAAACTTCAACTTACACTTTAAAACATTCGTATAAACGGTGATCTCTGATTTGTTCCATTGAACACTACGAACCCAGCCAGAAAAGATATTACAATATAGGATGTCAGCCCTTTCTTCCATAGGGAGGTGTTGTAAAGAATGCATGAAATTCAATATTGAAATTAATCGACGAGATACTCGGTGGATCGTCTCAGTTTTTCTCGGGTAGTTTCTTCGAACAAGCTTGCAGCGTCTGGGCCCAAGAATTACTTTCTCTCCCCTAGACACATCAAAAAAAAAAAAACTGGGAAAAAATAATATGCGAGGCCAGTTTTACTAATTTGAGGCTCTCTCTGGATCAGCATCGCCTCGCCTGTCTGCTATCTGCTTCACAACCGAGTAGTGGCGCCTGGCTCAACGCAGTACCCTCTTCATCTACCGGTACCCTTCTAGATGATGAGTGTACTCGGGTCGGAGTCGTGATCCGTCTTGGACTCAAATTATGTGAGCGTCACAGATGCAGATGTGGAGCATCCATCGATGAGTTTGGTTTCCATCCTCTCTCCTGTTGTCGTAGTGCCGGCCGCTTTCCACGGCATTGCAGCAATAAACGACATCATCAAAAGAGGTCTGGATACAGCTGGATTCCCTTCTCAATCGAACACGTAGGCCTCGACCGCGGTGATGGAAAGCGGCCGGATGGCATTACCATTTTCCCTTTTAAAATGGGGAAGTCGTTGATTTGGGATGCGACCTGTGCGGATACATTTTCGGCCGGTAATTTGATCAGGTCCGCGGTTGAGCCGGGATCCGTCGCCCGGGATGCAGAGATGAAAAAAAATAGTTAAATATTCTTCTCTTGCTGATAGATTTTTTTTTTTACTCCTGTGGCAGTGGAGACTTCAGGGGTTATTGGCCCTCGTTCGATGGCCTTCTTTCGGAGGATTGGCGCAATGTCGTCTCGATTAGAGGATGATCCACGTGAAACGGAGTGGCTCTTGCAGCGTGTCTCACTGACAATGGTTCGAGGTAATGCTTTCTCCATCATTGCGGCTGGCAGAGGATAGAAAAATTGTTTATAGTTACGTTGTTCTGGAATTGTCATGAGCGGTCAACTGAACTAGTTTTGTTTCAATTCAATATTAATATTTCAATTTTATCATCTGTCTATAGTCCTGCAATGAGGCATTATGTACACTTTTTACATTATTCGGACTATTGTCCTCATCTTTTCGCCATATTTATTACAACGTTTCGGACTTTCATCATCTGTCTATATTTCTGAGATGAGGTATTATGTACATTATTTACATTATTCGGACTATTGTTTTCATATTTGTCGTGGTACTGGGTAAGACGTTAAACTACATCCACGTTTTGGGTTAGACGGTAAACTCCGTCCAGCAGCAAGGCCTCTGATCAGGAGGTTTTGAGAGGTGCGGAAGAACCTGACCCAAGGTGGTAGCACCTGTTAGGGTCCTAGCTATAGGCAGATAGTTGACTATTACCAGCAATACTTTCTTAAAACAAATTATTACCAGCAATACAATTTTGAAGGAAATATATTACGAGAAACAGATTTTTGAAAAATCAAAATATTATCAGCAATAAAATTTTTTGTCAGCATTAAATAACCCATTGAGGTTGATATGCCGTAAAACAAAATAAACCAGACCAATCTAAACCAAGGAATACATACTCTATTCATACGAACTTATCCTAAAAATGTTGTCGACGTTAAATAACCCATTGAGGTTGATATGCCGTTAAACAAAATAAACCAAACCAAACCTCATCTTTGTCAACATTTTTATTACAACGTTTCGGCCCTTGTACGCTCCGGCCTTCTTCAGGTTGTTGGCATGTCGAACTGAAACCTTTATATCGCTCACTGGGGTAGACTGTTCTAGTTCCACGTGCCATGTCTAATGTCAGTTATCTCCTGTTCAGTTATCAGTCTCTCCATGTTCCCCACTGCCTTAACCGGGTATTGAACTCACACTCTTTCGATCCTGTCACTGGATCTATCTAACGCCTTTATCCACTTTGCCATGTATCGTTGAATTTTATCATAACTTAGTATTATGATAGTTTACACGAATGATGAGAACATTTTAAATTAAATGTGTTTAAAGAGATGCTTAAGGAAAAAACATAGCTCACTCTTTTCTCCGCCAGTCATGGGTTAAGATACAATGTAGATTAGACTGCCTAACTTTGGATAGCAGAACAGATAGAGAATAAGGCAGTCTGTGATTTCAGTATCTTGGGGAAGTCATTTATTATCTTTTCCCCCCAAAACTATTTCAATTACAGGAAAAAAAAATTGTGTGGAGAGACATGATCTCATACATTAGGGACATGGCGTTTGAAAAAAAAATCTTATCAAACTATTGCACAGTGACTCACTATCTGCATTTTCTTTCTTCCGAAACATGAAAAAAAAATAAACAAAAAACAAAAAAAAAAACAACGAATTATTAAAAATGCTGAATATACATCAATCGGTTAGGCGAGGTATATAAAATCATGTTTGGAAAAGTGTATTATTTTATATTTGGTAAGAGCGGAACCGTTTACTATTTTATGGATTACTGAAGTCTATAGTTAATTATTTATAGGCTCCGGCAAGGGCCCATTTTGAACTGATAGTTCTTCTGTATGATGTAGTGATAGAATAGTTGATGCCATGTTCGGATAATACAAAGTATATATTTTTATTCTTTAATAAAATTTCCTAACTGAGAGAAGCATGCAGCAGTAATATTCGATTATAAGATCTGTTTGCTATTTTTTTTTCAACACATTGACACGACAAAAGGAATGCTGTTTAAGCACTTGCGCGGATTCTTTACACAAACTTTGAAGCATATATGGAAGCCTTGCTTCTAGATTTGGTTGTTATTTCTGCATCCGAAATATATTTGCTAGGATTTTCTAAGGATAGCACTTACACCCTTGTGCACATTAATTGAAACAATCACTTTAGTTTCCTTTTTTGTACAGTCCTATTTAACTCAATAGAGTGACAGAGTGTAAACGTTTTCCATTTTTACCTCGGATTAGGTCATTTCAAATGGTGAGCAGTAATACGAATCTGTTTTCGGGATCTATAATGAAATTATTTGGCCTTGAATGATATTGCTTCATACGGGATTGCATCAGATTTTTATCAACGCCCAGGTACTATTGTCTCGACTGTTAATTAGTTGTCCTACGTCCTTTTTTCTGCGATGGACGTTACTCCAAGGAAGCTTACGAAAATTGTAACGCAGCACAAACACACTGGAAACTCTTCTGCTTATAATCCAATCGAGAATCTGTGGTCAATCTGCAAGGAACGGCTTCGGTGAATGGACATCCGACATACAAAAATGTGCACTGAGCCATGTTTCCTTGGATAAATACGAAAAATAAATAATAATGGAATTATTCGTTTTGTTTCAATTAATTTGCACATGGCTCTATATTTCACATTTGTGATGCAAATTTAGAAGAAGTTATTTGTCATTGTGCATGAGTACGCAGCATGTTCGTTCTGGTGGCACGGATGTCGGCACGGATGTCGGCACGGATGTCGGCACGGAATGAGAAATCGAGGAGCCGAATTTTAATTTCTTTCAGATTTGTTACATTCATTTAATTTAAATACTGTTTGGAAGTTTATGTTCTATCTCTTCAAACCAAAGCAATGAGTTGAATATTATGGGAGATCGGGCCTTATTGCCTTGATTGGCAACCAGTCTACCGCAGAAACAAAACGGCAAAATTATAGTGCAGAAATAAATGTTGATTATCACTTCTGAATAAGGTTGTTGTTTGGCTGTCTTTGTTTAGAGGAATATTAAACTAGGTTATTACATACAGAAATTTAAATGTTTATAAGCAATATTTTTTGGAGGGAAAGTATTGATAATTTTAGTGATACAAGTTTGGCTAATTTACCCATAGCTAGAGCGTGGGGGAGAAAAAGCGGATTCATAATTTTGCTAAAGGTATTTATGAATATAAGGAAACCCAACGAGAATTGAAACTCGACTCTCCGATTATCATTTCCGAGCCATTAACGATTACACCATCTGAACATCCAAGTTTAATGCGTCTTGTATTCCCAAGCTACCACCGATCTGGGACCAGGATCGACGATACTTATCTATTTGTGATCGTAGGGGAAGCAGTTGTTCAACGTGACTTGGCCGCAAGCCCTTGGTAATGGAAGTAATGATGCATGCGAGTAGCTTCTGCCATCTGGCTTGAATGTGATCTATGTCAGTAATTCGGTTATTATTTCATGGAACTAGTAGATGACATAGTTGTAGGAATCGATTTCAAAACGATTCATATATATATATATATATATATATATATATATTATATATATATATATATATATATATATATATATATATATATATATATATATATATATATATATATATATATATATATATATATATATATATATATATATATTTATATATATATATATATATATATATATATATATATATATATATATATATATATATATATATATATATATATATATATATATATATATATATATATATATATATAGTCTGTTATAGTAAAACCCTTTTGTTTACTGACTTAATTTCCTTCGTGTACGCTGATTTTTTTAAAACCTAGCTAGCCGTAACTTCTGGTTTTAAGAACTTTTAGCAGTTGATAAATAATAATAATAATAATAATAATAATAATAATAATAATAATAATAATAATAACAATAATAAAAGGAACTGGTATGAACACCACCCAGACCCGGTTATGGAGATAGGACATGTTACAATTCTGCGGGACTACACAATACACACTGACAGAACAATCAAAGCCAATATTGTTATTAAAGACAACAAACAAAAAAGTCCCTCGTCATTGATATGGTAGTCCCTGCTGAATGTAATGTATCATTGAAGATATTCAAAAATGTATGAAAATACAAGGGCCTTGAAATAGAAATCTCGAAAATGTGGCACATGGGAACATCAACAATCCCTTTTGCAGTTGGAGCCCTAGGACTGGTTCGAAAAGATTGCAGTAGACTAATTGAAGGGATTCCTGGAAGTCACTGCCTCAAGGAGATACAAAAAATTGTTCTGACAAGTACAGCCCACACTTTACGAAGGGCTTTATCTATGTAATTTTTTTTTTTTTTTTTTTTCAGTGGAAAGTATCATGATGCTATTTCTAACCTTAGGTCTCTGGGCGGGAACCGGAAAGAAATGTGTAAACGCCAGAAATCAAAGAAAATAATAATAATAATAATAATAATAATAATAATACTAATAATAATAATAACCCGAAATGAATTGACCTATTTTTATCAGGTTGCACAGTGTTAGCAC
Organism: Acanthosepion pharaonis; assembly: GCA_903632075.3. Classification (NCBI taxonomy): domain Eukaryota; kingdom Metazoa; phylum Mollusca; class Cephalopoda; order Sepiida; family Sepiidae; genus Acanthosepion; species Acanthosepion pharaonis. The sequence continues at coordinate 516,085 of CAHIKZ030001134.1, forward strand.
CAGCTATATATAAAACAATTACAGAGAGGGCCAATATCTGCACTGGAAAATATGCAACATTTACGGAAAGGAAGCTGCATGAAACTGGTATGCACATCAACCAGACCTGGTTACTGGAAAAGGACATCTAACAATTTCATGGGACTTTACAATACACACAAGCAGAGCAATAAAATCCAATCGCACAGACAACGATAACAAGAAGAGAATGTGCTCTGTTACTGACATGGCAGTTATTGCAGAATGTAATATGTCTTTGAATATCTTCAATAAAACATTCAAAATATATCTTGAAGTGGAAGTCTCAAAAATGTGCACCATGTGAACGTCAGTAATCCCAGTTGTATTTGGAGCCCTCGGATTGACTGGAATTTTCCCGATAGACAAATTGAAGAGATTTCCTGGTAGCCCATGCCTTAAAGAAATACACCAATTGTACTTACAAGTACAGTTCACAAATATTACGAATAGCTTTACCTATATAAAATATGTGTGATTTTATTTTGATTCTTTTTAATTCTTTTTTTCAAAAATGATCAGTTTAAAATGTAAGGAAACCATTTCTGACTTTAGATCTCAGGTGAGGACCCGGAAGAAAATGTGCATGCAACATAAATCCAAGGAAATAATAATAATAATAATAATAATAATAATAATAATAATAATAATAAAATCAAAAAATAATGATAATAATAAAACAAAAATAATAAATAATAATAATAAAAATAAAAATAATAATAATTAAAAAAAACAAATAATAATTTAGTAACAGAAAATTTTATCATCGTTTATTTGTGAGCTTTAAAACATATTTATATTTACGTAGAAATTGGAAAGTACTCACGTACCAGACAAACTTCGGTTAGGACTTGCTAAATTTAAATCCAGAAGCATGTCTACATATCGATTTTTTTCTGTTACTATAAGTAGCGTGATTGTATCCTTCTTCAGCTTTGTCGACCATCTGAGAACTGACTAAATTCAACGTTCCTTAATGTCTGTGTTCGAACGAGAACTGGTGTTTCAACCTAATATGACCGTAAGCTAGATGGAAAGCCATACGATAAAAACACGCGTACACATTTTAATTTGTCAGACACCTCAAAAACATAATGAGTTTGGTTCGCCGAATTCTTCCTCAAGCTAGTCCTGGGTATGACGATAAACTACATCCGACAGAAAGGCTTCTGATCTGTAAATTGGACGTTTGGATAATCGTGGAAGCATCGCTTAATTGTTGTTGTTTAGAGTTCGACCCTGAACAGGGGTGGTAGCGTATGTTAGGGTCCTAGCTATGGGCATATAATAAACACTAAAACAGAAAAAAAAAAAACACTATTAAAGTATTTTTATAGTAAAACCACCAACAATACATTTTATAGTAGAATTAATAACAATATAGTTTATAGCAAAATGACCAATATATTTTATCTGTCGTTGAAGGCATACAATTTCATTCAAAATATATTTAGTTTAAGAAATACATTTTAAATATTTTTATTTTGGTATTAAATAACCTTTAGAGATATTGATATTTCGCGAAACGAAATTAACTGACGAAACAACGAACATGAAAGAACGGTTTAATGGTATTAATCTATATACATTCTACATTTCTAAATTCTTATATAAAATTCCGATATATCACTTCAACAGAAATCGTCGCCTCTAGTATTTATATTCACACAAACATGTATAAGCACAAATGCTGAGCATCATCTGACATGTATTCAATTGTGAATAAAGAATACCATGTATAATATTTTATTAATTCAAACCTCCAAAAAGATTAAATTTCGTTATTAATTGACCCATAAAGATGTTGATATACCGTTAAACAAACAAATCAACACATTAATCTTCCACAAGCGGCATATTTACAATTCTTGACAATTATCAGTTGTTCTTATCATTGACGTATCTGTTTAAATCTTTAAATATTTGTCCGATATTAATAATTTCATTGGAAAGTTTATTGCATCAAAAACTCAATAATATATAACTAAATTTTCGTATCATTCAACGCAGAAATAATTAGATGATTATAATTATATATATAAATATATATATATATATATATATATATAATTATAATTATTTGTGTTTTGTCTATATATATATGATTATTCTAAAGTTTTTGCATCAAAACTCAATAATATATAACTAAATTTTCGTATCATTGAACGCAGAATTAATTAGATGATTATAATTATATATATAAATATATATATATATATATATATATGTATATATATATATATAATTATAATTATTTGTGTTTTTCTATATATATATGATTATTCTAAAGTTTATTGCATCAAAAATTCAATAATATATAACTAAATTTTCGTATCATTGAACGCAGAAATATATATATATATATATATATATATATATATATATATATATATATATATATATATATATAATTATAATTATTTGTGTTTTGTCTATATATATATATGATTATTCTAAAATAATGTTACTCTCTGGGTTTCCTTCTATGGGAGATAACCTGAATGAATATCATCTATATATGGTTTCAGTAACTTGAGAGTTCAGCAATGATAGACTGTCATATACGGAGAAATTAAATTCGAAAACCTGTTGTAACTTTTCTAACGGACTCCTCAAAATCGCTGACCTATAGACATACCGCAAAAATTAAAACTTTGAAAAAGGGGCAGTACTTTTATATTTGAGACATGATCTGCCCAACTTAGGTGTAACTTAATGATCATGGGCTATACGTTTCCGATTCTTCAATATTTTAATTTTAAAAGTCATGACAAGATTATTATATTTTTAGGAGGAAAATGCCAAACTAATTATCCTTTCAATGGTCTGTGACAATAAAACACGGCCGGAAGGGGGCTAAGACTCAAATCATAACCTAGCCTCGTCATAATTACATGAAGGGAAACCTATCTATGCGCGATATTGACCAGAGCAGACACTCTAAGCGGTACCAAAGAGGCCGGCCATCTTGCTAGGATCGGTTATACGGTAACCTCAAAATGAAACGTCACAGCCATTGCTCACCCAGATCACCAAATGAATTCAAATCATGATCGATATTGAAGAAATAATCAGAACACCTCACCCGATACTGAAAACAAGGGATATAAACATAGAATAAGAACTGATCGATCCGTAGACGAATATATCTACTACAATTAACCTGTCCACAGCACATGAGGCTGGGCGATTTTATCGAAACATCATCTCTATGAAGAGTGCCGAATCTTTTACAGTTGAAACTGCTTGATGTAACCGTAAGTTATATGCTAGCAGTTTCTTCTCTCGTACTTCATGATTATGAAACGACTGTCTCGTTTCTTGCTTTCCAGTTAACATTGCTCTTCGTAAATTTAAATGCAATGTAGATCAGTATTTTTCATCTTCTTAATTCCTGTTCTTTTATTGCTCTCTGTCCTTAATAGTGTTTTTTTTTTCTTTTTCGCGGAGTCTTTTCAGAATAAGTAACCACTTGCGCTTTAATGGCTTTATTGCCTTGTTTGTTGCAAAAGGATTAAAAAGTGACTCTTGCACATTTTCGTATAAGCTGAAAGCTCACCATATTTACACTGAAATTAATAATGACAAATCTCAACTTGAAAAAAAAATATCACTTAGGTGGTAGCAGACGTTTCTCGATAATTAGACATCATATACACGATTAGTCCACAAGGTCATTTATTAATTAACTGTCTTTTTATATTTGTGTTTTGTCTAACATTTTTCTTATCTAAAAGCAATTATACAAAATGGCAAACATTTGGTTTATTTAGAATATATGCTGTCTATATCTGACTTGCTTTATATTCTCAAACTGACCATATTGATTTAATGTCCTGCTATTCCCAGTTCTAATAGATAAAATATATATATATATATATATATATATATATATATATATATATATATATGGGTAAATTTGTTTTTATAGTTGAATACAGAGTAGATGATACTCAGCATTTGTGCCTTTACATGCTTATGGGAATATAATCATGAGAGGCGGCAATTGTTGTAGAAGTTATATTTCGGAATTTTATATTAGAGTTTGACTTTAAAAAGTAACATTTATATAGATTAATGTTCTTTCATGTTGGTTAGAGAGTTAGTTCATTTTGTTTCGCGGAATATCAATATCTCCAAGGGTTATTTAATACCGAAATCAAAGTATTTTCAACAATATATGTCTTCAACTAAAGACCTTTGAACGAAATTGTATGCCTTCAACGACAGATAAAATGTATTGGTCATTTTGCAATAAAATATATTGTTGTTAATTCTACTATAAAATGGATTTACTATAAAAATGTATCTTTATACTTTCATAGTATTTTGTTTTTGTTTGACGGTTCACTATTTATCCTTATTATGTATGTATATATATATATATATATATATATATATATATATATATATATATATATATATATATGTGTGTGTGTGTGTGTGTGTGTGTGTGTGTGCGTGTGTGTGCGTGTGTGCGTGTGTGTGTGTGCCATGAGTAAAGTTCGCCATTTTAATTTTTAATTTTGCGCATGTGCGTTTCTTTTGATTTGTCGACTGGACAGTATAATAGCGTCATTTGGGCAACGTCCTTGACAAAAAAACGCAGTCTGGAAAAAGGATGATGTACTGCTTGACATTTGCACCGAAGGCTCTAATAGGAACATTTCAGAATGTCTGTGTGTCAGTGAACAGTGCAGGCGATTAGTAAGGAGTTGGCTGAGTCTAATGGCAATTACGAAGGTGTTTGCGTTGAGCACAAGTGATAGCTATGTTATGACTCCAGTCATCTTCCCACAGGTGCACAGACACAACACGAAGGCCTATTATCAAATGCCTTGAGGAGGTTGTGCTGCCCTGGGTCAACAGGGTGGCTGCTGGAAGAACCTATGTCTGCCAAAAGGACTCTGCACCATGGCACACAAGCAGGACAACCCAGTCATGGCTGTCAGATAATTTTTGCGACCACTTCCCCCATTACATCTCTCCACCTTACTCCCCAGACTGCGACGCCCTTGATTATTATGTGGGGGGGGGGGCGCTGTTAAAATGAGATGTTAGTATTATTTCAATTCTGGCGTTATTTAGACAAAAATTCATCACTCGTACCTATATCTATCTATCTCTGTCTCTTTATATATATATATATATATATATATATATATATATATATATATATATACATGTACACACACACACACACATGCACACACACACACACACACACATATATATATATATATGTAAGTTTCAATTTGATTAAAATTCTAAAAAAAATTCAAAAAAATTCAAAGTAACTTATTGACTTGACATTTCTGAGAAAAAAAAATATATATATATATATATATATATATATATATATATACCTCCTCCCTATTATGATTGAAAGATTAAAAAATTTAATGGCTGATATAAGAAATTGAAAAATAAGAATGTATATTATATATTCAGTTTTATTCTTATCCATTGGTGTTTGGTGTGTGGGCACCGGTCGTGGAGTGGTATGACGTTGAAAAATTTAAATTCATAACACGATATCTCGGTAACAAGTCACTTCCAAAGAAACTAAAATAAAATTCTAAACAATAAATTTTTTTAAATTCAAAATGACTTGACTTTTAAGAAGTGACTTCAAGCAACAGAAATTGAGTTCTACAGAACAATGTTGAGTAGACCACATACTGCTCATGTTCGCAAAGACGAAGTTTTAGAGAAAACGGTTTTAAAAAAATAAGTACACTTCTACTTAAAATTAGGAAGTGATATTTGCAATTTCTAGGGAACATAATGAGGAAAGAGGGCTTGGAAAATCTTATACTCACAGGACAGAATCAGGGCAAAACGTAAAGAGGACAGCAACTCATATCCTATCTAATGAACGTACATAAATATTTGGAAACAGGGTTTAAGTTAAAAAAAAGACAAATTTTACTCAGTTCTACAAAAGACCGGAAATTGTGGAAAGCCATGATCATACACGCCCTGAGAAGACACAACACATAGCAGAAGTAGATATATGTTTTCTACCAGTGGGTAAGACATATCGCAAAAAAGTAAACAAATGATTTGTTTTCTATTCCCCTTCACTATTTGTGATAAAGGAAGGTTGATACATCTGACTTGTATAGCCTAATGGAGAATTACTGTAATCTTTTAAAGGATTAAGAGTTATGTAGATTAGAAATCCATTAATATGGGAAGAATCTTGATTTGTGTTCTAGATTATGTTTCAGGCGCAGCATATCTTGTGCCTGTAAATAGGCCTATTCGAAAATCGCAGAATTTGGGATTTTCTTTTTTGCTCTTTTAAACTCTACGATCTAGATATAATTTTTTTACCTGTGGACTGCTGTTTCAGGTGCACAATGCGTGGGTAGTTAATTACGGAGGGCTTACTTTTACTCTTGCAGTAACTTCTTTACCTTCTACATCAATATACACCCTTGTGCAAATTAATTGAAACGATTAATTATGTTATTATTTACTTTTTTTGTATTTTACCAATGAAACATGACCCAGTGCATATGTTAATACTTCGAATGCCCATTCCACGAAGTTGTTCCTTACAGATTGAACACAGATTGGATTTTAATCAGGAGAGATTCTGGATAGTACTTTGATTTGCTCATTAGTAAGTCATACTAGTTTGTTCGTACAGCGTTACAATTTTCGTACGCTTCCTTGGAGTAATGTCCACGCAGATAACAGCCGTAGGACAACTAATCGACAGTCGTGAAAATAGTGTCTAGGCGTGATGAAAATCTTATGTAATCAAGGAGTACGCAATATTTTTCAAGGCTAAAAAATTTTCATCATACACCCCGAAAGTAGATTCATATAAATTCCCACCACTGCAAATGATCAAATCTGAGGAAAAAATAGAAATTCGTTACACGGTGTCACTCCAGTGGGTCTACAACTGAGCGTATGTTGAAAGAAAGGAAACTAAAGCGGTTGTTTCAATTTGCACAAGGGTGTAGGTGTGTGAGTCTGTCGGTCTTTGATTTTGTGTGCGTGTGTGGACAGTGAGATTATGAATACACAGACAGAGGAATAACATGCAGTTCTATCGACTTTGCTAATCCTGATGATTTGTACTTAAGTTTTGACTTTTTGTGAACACTTCGGACGATGTCATCAACAAAGAGAAATTTTCAAAATGGCTTTCTTTTATTATTTGATGGGACCTGTATGTTCTTCAGTTTCTGCCTACATCTAGTTTTGCAAAATTGGATTTATACTTTGATCCCTTTTGTATAATTTCTGTCTTTTGTGTTAGAGTCAGAATAAACAGTATTCAGAAAAGCGTTGGAGCTTGAACGCAACCGAGTGTCAAAGGAATTGATGTCATTTCCGAATCTGGCTTGACCGAAATACGTCTGGTACATTGGGTTGATCAGTAAGAGGCATGTTTCCAAATGATATGTATATGTGATTTATTTAAGCCAATAATTACTTCTGAAACGCTTGCATCGCTTGCATATTCAAAACTTATACGTGATTCAACAAAAGTATTGCATTTCTTCGGTCCTCTGTCAGAATCAACTGAAAATCTCGGACAAAAGAGATTTTACCCAGCAGTCCGTGAATAAGTTATATTTCATTTCTCCCTCGTATGTTCCATTCACAGCAAAAGATCTTATCCTCATCGAACAGGAAAAAAAAACTTTTTTATTTATTTACTGATTTATAATCATTTTTTGTTATGATTTCTTTATTTCCTGTTTTTACAAAGAAGAAGCAAACCTTGACCATTTTTGGCAGTCTATCGCCTATTATTGGCACGATTCCAAAACCATTAAGGTGTGAATAAAAAAAGAATGAATCTTTGGAGAAGTTGCTGTTATCTTCGGGCTGATTTGATTCCGATAGTCGCTGCATGAGAGGTCTTTTACGCTTATACCAAAATCCTTAGTGGAAAGAGTCTCAAGGGAGACGTGGGGTCGGAGAGATAAGATTATACGTGAGTGGAGTGGAGAGAATGTATTTAGAGAATTTATTGAAAGCTTTTGTTTCAGTCATATTCTCGCCAACTTATTCTTGAAAAGAGACGAAGGCATTAATGGAATTGTTCAGATCTCGATCCGCATTGGCAGAGAACACAGATTTGGACGGACGACACAGTACGTCTGCGGCAAGGGAAAATAAATACGGTAGACGATAAGAAAATAAAATGAAAAGAAGGAAAATAGACAATAACACCGAACAATGAAGAAGACGTCAAAGATATGAAATTAAGACGGACATCGGATTAAAGAAATGGACAGAAATTATTTTTCCTTCTTTCTTTCTTTATTTCTTTCTTTTTCTTTCTCTGTATATACCAGTTTTAACATATGTATGTATGTATCTAAATCAACGAGCTCATGCATATATATATATATATATATATATATATATATATATATATATATATATATATATATATATTATTTTATTCCTTTAAACTTCCTTTATGTACTCACGTTCAAAAAATATTTCAACATAAACTATTCGTAAATTGTCACGTTCAAAGCCTTTGGGCACACAAGTAAATCACTTACGTTCGACTATTTTGTATAATATATATCTATATCTATATATCTATATCTATATATGTGTGTGTGTGTGTGTATATATATATATATATATATATATATATATATATATATATATATATATATATATATATAATGGAGAAAATAGCGTTCCTACACACTCAATATATTTCAATTTATGACTCCAGATTCAACTACACTTATATTAGGTATATTTTGTTGAATTATACCACTTACTCAATTTCCAAAAAGAGAAGTGTGTCACTACTGTGTATCCTCTTTGGGAGTTAAAACAGGCTATTATTCTAGAATTGCATAGAGTCTTTCAGACTGCCCGTAACATTCTGGGATACTTTATTCCAAACCTGTTGAACAATTTGACGCAATACGCAAAGATTTATTGGCGGCTAAATAGAATTTTCTGTCCCAACATCACTTACATATAATGAGGGGTCTATATATATATATATATATATATATATATATATATATACACTACTTACACATTATTTCTTTATTTTTTCAAGGAAATCTAACTTGCATAAATTATATTTATAGATACTTTTTTCGGTCTTCATAATTCATATATTTTTTTTTAAATCTTCTGTTCTTTCATTTTTAAAGATAAATCTTTAAATAAAGTAACCAGAGAATGACTCTGTTTCTGTTTACCATTCCTGTGCGTATTCTATACATAGCGACAGAGAATTTGGAACAATTGAATAAAAGAAATTTGTCGTGTTATTTTGTGAATGAGTAAAAAGATTCTGCAATATCTCCTGGTCTTAGCTGCTTCTTCCTTTTGCTGTGGTCACCTGAAGAGTAAAATTCATCAAACGCTTTTTCTGTAATTTGAAAAGAATTGAGGAAATTTTCAAGCTTATAAAAATATTTTTTTAAAAATATCAGCGTTTTGACGACAAATTATTGATTATTTGAATTCCGAAATTAAATGTCTAATAAAAAGAAAAATAATCATTAAATTAAAATGATTTCCTGAAAATTAGTACCTTTCATCATTATTCTCTGTTTATATTTCAAATAAATCTTTGGTTTTTCTTAAGAAATTAAATCTTAAATAAATTAAGAAAAATAAATCTTTCTAGATAGTTAAATCTAAACATTGTTAATGTCATGTTTTTTGGTAATATTCATTGTTTAAAGCATATTTATTTTACTATTGGAATCTTTAGTGAAATCGATATTTGAGAATTTTTTACATTTTTATATTTAACACGAAATTTTATACGGATTTCTGGAGATAAAATATTTAACACTGAAGAGTCATATAAAAACTATTATAAATGCTCTTAGGGTGTCATGAAATGTTATATATTTTCACCCCAGTGGTAGTCGGTAATATCGCGTGTCATTTCTAATATCTACTTGCCGCCCCACTCAGGCAGGATGCGACACAAGGTTAGGCTATGTCCCAACATGATCCATCCCCCGAAAACCGCTGGCTCCGCTGGCTTCGGTATTACTACCGGTACCTCGTTTCTAGTACAATGAAAGAGGTACTTCCGTAAACAGCTGTTCCCCTGTACCTGGTATATCTTAATACTTTGGTTATGCTCTGTCCGAACACAGACACACTACTAAGAGTTGATAAACTAGATACGACACATCGAATCTCGCGTATTATATTCTGGTCCTTCCCTCATTACTTGGGCAGTTATATAGTCTCTACCTATGCTAATTAATCATTTACTCATCACTACGAAGGGATTCCAACATTGTAATCTAAACATACTTATAGTATAATTATTTTTGTTTTAGAATAAATAATTTTAAGGAATATCAAGTTATTAGTTTAGTATGACCGATTTTAGAAGCAGATATTGTATCGGATTTAAAAATGTTAACTTGATATTTGATGCTATATTCAAGAAACTGAGAGAAAAAAAACAATTAACTGACATGAAAATACTTTAGAAAAAATATATATATTCTTTATGTTGTTTTGGAACAATCAGAGAAGATTGGCTGACTAGTTTTTTACGGGTTATCAAATTTTTGCAGGTTATTCAACACCAGTAAATATTCCTCGATTGACAGATTATTTTAAAGTAGTAATGCTTTACTGATCCAAGCCCCTTTAGTTAACCCACAGATGATGTGGACTCATATCTTTCCAAAGTGTACTTGCGTAGAAATGAATGGAACCAATCCGATAGGCTTAGATCACCTGGTATTCGCAAGCAGGCACCCATATAGGTATCGACCAGACTCAACTTTGCTTAACGCCGGTGATCGTACGGGAAAAATTGCTTCAAGAACTTTATTTACGTTATTCGGACTATTGTCCTCATCTTTGTCACCATATTTATTACAACGTTTCGGCCGTGGTACACTCCGGCCTTCTTCAGGTGGTTGGAAAGTCGAACTGAACATTTTATTTCGCTCATTGGGGTAGACTGTTCTAGTTGCTCGTGTCATGTCTAATGGATGTCAGTTATCAGTTATCTCTGTTAATTCCCCTCTCTAAGTTCTCCATATTCCAACCACCTGAAGAAGACCGGAGCGTACAACGGCCAAAACGTTGTAATAAATATGGGGATAAAGATGAGGACAATAGTCCGAATAATTTAAAAATAGTGTACATAATATCTCATCTCAGAAATATAGACAGATACTGAACGACCGAAAGTGCTGTGATAATTATGGCAACAAAGATTAGGACAATAGTCCGAATAATGTAAATAGTGTACATAATATCTCATCTCAGATATGTATACAGATATTCAAGAACTTTGTTTAATAAATTTGTTGCTGAAGATATTATTTACAAGAAGGAAATATTTTAAAAAATGAAAGTATTGGTTTTGTTTAATTCGTAAAATGAAAACTTTACAAAAACATTGTGATTGAAACATTTTCATTCTTAGATGTCTATAAAAAACTGATGGTATTTGGATAGATTGAAATGCTAGCGGAAATCAGTTTATACAGTAGATGTTGCAAACCGTTCGTCAAACATCAAAGAAGCCGTTGATATAATACAAGAACTTGAAATGAAGCCTATTCTGTCAGAAGTAACGAAATTAATACGTCTGATTTTGATCAGAATTGACACATCTGCTTCTTACAACAGGTTATTTTCTTCATAGGATTGAATAAATAATCATACGGGGTGTTCTCAAAGCGAAAATCGATTGGGCACTTTCATTGGCTTCAATGTGTATCATGATGCGGAAACATGCTGCAACAATCTGGTCGATGGGTTTACCAAAAAGAAACGAATAATTAAATGAATTTACAAATTAACAGTTCAAGGTATGCCATTATTTGTCGATTTTAATTTTTTTCTTAAGTTACACCTGTAAGGTTTAAAGTTCACAAAGTATCGTGTGCTCTGATTTCAAAATTTCGCATCGGTTCACTAGGAGTGATATAGAGCATTCGTTCCAGCAAGAAAATATATTGCAGAATATTAATATATTGTCGAATATATTACAGAATACGATAAATATCTGTAGAATGTTGGGCACAGGCATTATAAGTGTAGGTTACATATTGCTTCACTGGCAGCAGAATTGGTTTAAATATATTTTGATATATACCGGTCGTAACAGAAAAAATAGTTCAAATCGTGTAACAACAAAATTGTCTATTTGTTAGATTAAGTTTGAAACGTTGTATCTGTATAATGATTAAAGATATATTAATAGAATTCTCCTAGATTTTTGTAACACTATTGAACTCTACTTTGAGCAATAATAATGTATAATTATTCTACGAGCTTAAAAGAAGAATCGTGATGAAATCGATCATAAACGATCACCATTAATTCATCATAGCTAAGGCTCTCATGATTAGCTTATGAAAGGTTGAAAAGGGTTCAAATATATATATATATATATATATATATATATATATATATATATATATATATATATATATATTCGAATTCAGTCAAATCCATTACATTCACTTACGTGCTAATACACTCAGGAAATGTGTGAATTCTCTTCTTCTCCCACCAGCTATGGGTAAATAGCAGGACAGACTGGGTTCTATAGCCCTGGATGGCAACTGGTCGAGGAGAATTACAATTCTGAATTCAAAACCTGCGGAGGGTCGTTTGGGGACCCTGTGGCACGTAAGGCATCAGGTCTCTGTATTTTGTATTGGGCCCTACAAAAATTGTGGATGGCCCTGCACGAAACCTTCACCACTATAATGAAAAACTCATGTGCTGTTGTCGGGCTCTCGATTTTCCTAGTAACCGATCTGCTTGACCCTCACACGGTGAATTCGACAGGAGAGTCGAGTATATATATATATATATATATATATATATATATATATATATATATATATATATATATATATATATATAAGGTCTATCCCAATTACATGTACAACATCTATAATGGGTGAGTAACACGGGGCTGTGGGCTTCTGCAATGAGATTGAGGTATTGTTATCGGAATGAAGAAGACAGGTTAGCATTTTGGAAGTTGGAAATTAGATCCCTTACAATGGTTTAAATGATAAGATAATTGGGATATATATATATATATATATATATATATATATATATATATATATATATATATATATATATGTGTGTGTGTGTGTGTGAACATTGATGTCAACACTTAGAGGCGACAGTCTGTTTAATGCTAAACGTAATCGTCAAGCCACAGTAGTCAGGACTATTGCGCCTAGCATGAAACAGACTGTGGCTTCTTGGTGTTGACTTCAATGTTCACTTTTATATTTAGACAAGCTCTATCTCTAATACTGAGCATTGTGTCTAATAAATATAGTGCACCTTAAGATTATATTACTTCACACACACACACACACACATATATATATATATATATATATATATATATATATATATATATATATATATCCCAATCATACGATCTCTTACATATATTATGGATCCCAATTATACCATCACATATATATATATATATATGTGTGTGTGTGTGTGTGTGTGTGTGTGTGTGTGTAGAAAGCCCCCAAAAGAAATATATATGGATTAAAATGAATATTTATAAATGAAAAAAACATTCTTCAAGTTTTTATTTTAGTTTTAATTCCAAGCTGTTAGATTATATTTAATATTTGCAATTAGCGAAATGCTTTTTCAAACGAAATTTAAATTGACTGGATTTGTTTTTTTTTTCTAATTATCATTAAAATCGATGAAAAATCGTTCATATTGACAAATCTGTCAACTCAACGTAATTCTCTTTATACCAAATCTTAAAAAATAAAATAAAATATACTTTTCGGAATTGTAATTTGTGAAAAATAAACTGATCTTTGGGAAATTTAAGAAATTGTTGCTTTTTATAATATTATATGAGGAATGCAAAGTGATGGCTTTTTAAAATCATTTTTTAACGCTCCCGTTATCCTAACAATATTGTAAGCATTCTTATATTTTATTGAATTTTAAATACTTTATAGGATTACTTTCGAAGATGCATTTTGAGGATATGTTGGAAGATTACCAATAAATTTTAAATTTACTATCGTTACCGCTTGAAGCGCGGTGGCGTAATCGGGGGGCCAAGTTCGAATTCCAGTCGAATCCATTACATTCACTTACGGGCTAATACGCTTGGTAAAGGTACGAATCCTCATTACTCATCTATGGGTAAATAACAAGGCAGACTGGTTTCTATTACCTTGGAAGGCAACTGGTCTACCGCATTAAGAAATGGCAACCTACTGCGGAAAAAAATCTGCCTCGAAAGATACATGATTGTTTAAGCGTGTATCACGCATGGCACATAACTGACTGAGATCTAGCGCTCTTATCTTCTGGTACTATCGCATATTTACAAAAAATCGGCAGTTTATACACACGCACAAAAATTCAACATTTTTTTAAAACAATGGGGGATGCTGAATTGTAGGAAAAATTTCCATTTATGCTTAGTAAATATGTTCAGTTTTTATTTCACGGCAATATCACTTGACAGCTACAAATTAATACAGAATGTTAAAAAAATTAAACTTTATAAATTATTCTATGAAAAGAAAGTGAAAGCAGTGCTTGTAAAAGTTAATTATTCATCTAAAAAAATTTCGCAAGACAATGTTGTTCATATCTTATTCATAAAAGCAATTACAAGCTTTTTTCCATAAAAAAATGTCTTAGTTTTATTGCAATTTTATTTTACAATTCAAAGCAGATATTCTTAAACTGGAAGTCATGTGTGACCCAAGAATTGTTCATCATTTATATTCTCCAAGGACTTGTCCTTATAACTCATATAAACATAAAACGCTACAAAATAATTTCTCGAAATTTCATAAAATTAATTAAATGTGGGGTGGGTTTAATAGTCACTTTATATATATAATGTGTGTGTGAGGGTGAATAAAAGATAACTCGACAGAGTGATTAAATCTGGATGAGAATCCAAATGAATGATAAATAGATCAAAATAGATTTGTAAAATAAAATGTTCATATATAAAACTAGTGCAGAAAAAAAGCATTTTGTCCTACGAACGAAATTTGCATAAATTTGCATAAAGGAGGCAAAACAGGATTAAAATAAGGAAAAAGGGAAAATATAAAGAATGTAAAGTAAAAAAAAAAAAATGTAAAATAAACAATAAATAAAAGAAAAAAAATTAAATTAAAAAAGATATTTTAACTAATTTCAGTTGATTTCTAAGCTTTCAACTGTAGAATAATTTTAAGTTTCTTTAAATCCTCTGTGGAGAAATCATCCAGATTTCATTCTCAAATAAGCGATGATATTACAGAGCACTTCCTACCTCTTTTTATTGTCTCTAATATACAGTGCTGTGCGATAAAAGTGACTTTTACTAAATATTCTCTTCTCAGATGAAACGAAAGTTGAGCTAAATTCAAAGGATAAGCGATCTAAAAGAAGAAGATGCTTTGAAAGCTCTTTGAATTTAGCAATAAGTACTGTCAAGCATCCGTTCAGTATAATGTTCTGGGGATGCTTTTCTTTTCATGGAACTGGTTTCTTAAAATCTATTGAAAAGACCCTCAGAAGCGAGCAGTACAAGAGAACTTTAGAGTCTTGTCTGCTCCCTTCTCCTGAAAGGGTGCAAATCGACCCCATCGAGCTCATTTTTATGCAGGATAATGCTCCCTGTCACAAATCAAAATTAATGAAGGAATACTTTGATGAGAAGCAGGTGAGTGTTATGACAAGGCCGCCCCAATCTCCTGACCTCAACCCCATAGAAAATTTCTGGAGCATGTTGCTCAACTGATTTCTCGAGAGCCTGTAGTTTATAATGTGGTGGTAGGGAAAATGACATAATATCCAACCGCCGGTTTAACAGCGTAAGAGAAAAATGACTTAAAACCCAGTCACTAATTGAACTGTGGGTAAACACTTGTAACTATTTATTATATCTATCATGAAACATTACATACCAGTTATTTACGGACTCAGGAGCTCAAGCAGAAGGGTTAAAATTGTTAAGGAACTGAAGACTGAAAGTGTTAATCATTTAGAGCGGTGTCCGTGGAAATAACATAAACCCAGCCACCGGTTGAACGGTGGTAGAGAAAAATGACTTACTGCCCAACCACCGATTGAACGGTGGGTAATACACTTGTAACTATTTTTTCTATCTATTGTGAAACATTACATTAAGTATTATTTGAGAAATTTGACTCAGGATTTCAGGCAGGAGGGTTAAAATTGTTAAGGAACGTAGGGCTGAAAGTGTTAATCATTTAGAATCGTGTCCATGGAAACGACATAATACATAGCCTCCGGTTGAACGGTGGTAGAGAAAAATGACTTAATGCCCAGCCACAGGGGTGATAGTGGATAAACACTTGTAACTATTTTTATATCTACTGTGAAACATTACACACCAATTATTTGCGGATTTTGACTCAGGATCTCAGGTAGATGAATTAAAATTGTTCAGAAACGCAGGGTTGAAAGGGTCAAATACTTTATTTAGTTTCTGGAAGAAGTCTTTCGCTATTAGCTTAGCGTTTGTATTTTTATGTTATATTTCCTTCATGTGCTACACCGCTGAATTAATTATATTTCTGCACTCGCTTGATTTTCATTTTCTCAGTATGCAGTTCGCCATTTCTACAGTTTCTATAGGTGACAACGATACCTCTTTTTATTTTACCCATAACAGGCATTTCTCCTTGGCTGAATTAGAGTATTTATATTCATGTAGTATGTTTAGTTGAGAAAAAAGTAATTCTTATTGTCCATAATTTTAAACTTGGAAAATGTATTATAAGTTTCCCTTTTTGACAGTCATATATTAATCGTCGGGTAGGTGAGCCTGTTTTTCACAACTGTTTCTTAAACCTTGGAATCAAACTGGAGACACGCCCTTTCATTTCACTGGCACGTCAATATTTTTTTTTATCAATGCTACTGTCGAAAACCCAGATCCACCCATATAAGTCGTTTAGAAATGTAATTATGATTCAACAAGTTTTAGTGTATAACAGAGAATTTTAATCATTTACAAATACCCAGTTAGATCTGTGTTGTAGATTTTGTTTTCAATATACTGTCGAAAGGCAGTTCACATTTTTTCTAGCACAGCTTAGAACTTTACTACTTTCACACGATAAATGTTAGAATACAATTAAAGGACAACATTAACAACGGACACCTGGAAAATTCTGTCAGAGTCACATCCATTCTTCAGGGTAGGGGACAAAGTTTCAGTGTTGAAATTTTCTTTGACTTGTATAAACTCACCCCCGTGAAATGGTGTCAATGATGACTCAGAGAATATGGCATTGTTCTATTAAGACACGACTGATATTTTAGACACCAATTCCCCGCTTATCAGTTGATGCGAGACAGGGAAAGTTTAGCAGTTACAGTCATCGAACCAGATTCAGATTTGCGAAGCTCACCGTAAATGGTTTTTTAGACAAAGATTTGGAAAAATTGTTATTTAGCTCTTAATGCATTTACTAATATACTTCAATGGATTGGTACTCAATACATTTCACTATTCTGCGGCAATATCATTGTGATCTTTACCTTTCGGCCATAGATGGTTTTAACTTGGTTTTGGTAAGCAAACATTTTAGACGCCGTAACTCTTGAAACATTAAACAATTCTATAGTTTTAGTGTCGGAGGCTCCAGGCATCTGCATTACAATAATATATTATCTTAGGAAATACACAGGTCATGTATTTTATCTTATTTAAATATTAATATCTGCAATGAAAGAGTAAAGAAAAATCCAGATAGCTATATTATGAAGTATAAGAGATGCATAATTCATATTAATGCATATGCAAGCATATAAAGCAGTGTTTCCATTATTTTGTCCAACCCATTTCTAACGAAGAAAAGCCAAATTCTTAATAATTATAGTCACGTTATTTCTACTTTATCTGATATCTGCCGTTGGATTATGTTGCATCATTAGCTGCGCTTTCATTGTGATAATTAATGTTAGATAAAATAATTAAAACATTTTAATTAATATTATTCATTAATGTTTAATAAAACCCTTTCAATATCTGCAATACCAAGGATCATAAACTAAAACTAGCAATAGCTGGCTGTTTATTTTCGAATATACTCGTCTGTTCAGCAATTTACCCCAAGCAAGGCGATAATGCCACTAAGACGCAGGGAACTACAGGAATGAAAGAGAATATAGAGACTTTATAAGAAACCGGGTGTTAAACAGGAGACAAATAACCAACCTCTAATCCTGTTCAAAAGCTAGAGGATGAGGATTATTTGGCTAGATAATCCCAATTGTATACGCATTTTCAGACACATCTGCATGTTTTAAGCTCACAGAAAGACAACACATTATTTATATTGCAATATTGCTAGTAATAACTTTCGGCAGATGTATCATAGCCAGGTTTAAATAGTCGTTGATAAAGATCAGTACGTTGAAATCCTCGGCCACAGTGACTTGTGGATTTGTGTTAGTACAAGCTTTGTTTGGTTTCCCTTGCCCCGATTTCACTCAAAATATTTAGGTCAGGCATTGTTATAATTTGCAGGCACTGTTCAACAGTTCTTAGGATCTGATAAGTTTGGAGTCCAGTTTCCATGATCAATGCTAACGATTTAACTTGGCCATGCGCTCATATACACTAAAAGTATTTAATTTTATATAAGCTATTAGTGTTAAATAATACTTTCACACTAATATTTTTTAGTGTAGTCTATTTTGCTCGACACTGGGGGTCAGCTGGTAGACAAAATAGGGATGTTGATTTTGATTACTGAGCCGAACGTGGGAAGGTGAGTGTTAGAAAGCGTTTTTAAGGAGTTAGGTTTTACACGTCGAGGAATGCAGACGTGTTAATTTCGTGTCTCGGGAAACTATCCTCCAGTGGAGGGGGATAAAAACCTCACTGTCTAGTTACACGTCGATTTGTTTAATAAAATAGATAAGTTAAAAATCCCCCTTGCCGATGTTCTCATTTTATCTCCGAAGAAACTAATTAGCGATCTCCCGGCAGTGAGAAAATGACCGGATGATGACAGAAAGAGGAAAGCAACAACCAAGTCCGTCGCCTCAAGACTACCCCCAGCACGAAGGAGCTATACAACATTAGATTCGTATTAATAACTTATATTAAATTAAACTGTCTTTTTTATATAAGCACATACTTTAACTGCTTAAGCTGATTACACCAATGCTCATATGGCAGAATCTTCAATGACAGTTTGAGAACTTATGGTTATTTATATATAAATATACACAACGGAGAACATTTTACGTATTTCTTGACAAACCAGACTGTAAAACGTGTATATGAGTCGAGCGCCATATCATGCTGAAATGGTGAAATTATAGAGAAATACCGAGTGATTCACGATAGGCAACAGATATCATTTTTCTCTCGTTCTTATCTTGCATTGGCACAATGAAGTTTGTTTTGAATTGAGCATTCTTTCACAGCTACCCAGAGATTCAAGCCGCATACATCTGGGTGAAAAGGAGAACAAACACAGTCTCTAAAAGTCTCAAGTGATTTCCACTGCAAATATAAGATCAAACATATATTTTTCGGATTGTCGATATCTCCTTTCTATGGTTAAATATAATTTTGACATATTCGGTCGACATTTTTGTAATTAAATTAAGGCAATTACGTAAACATTTAATGGGAAAATATGAAGATTTTTTTTCAAAATGTTGTTCACTTGAATTTTGCTGAATGAGATTGCAAATGTTGACTTGAGACTTGAAGAGGTTAAAATTGTAGTGACCGGAGAAGATTTCTTTCAATAGTCTAAGTAGATGTCCTTATTAATTGAGAATTATAAAGTACTCACCATTTTTCTTAGATCTTTAGCGATGGATCCTGGGTTCCACTTTGAGATTCAATAGAGCTTTACCGTCGTTTGTATGACGGTAAACTACATCCGCGTCCTGCGTAAGACGATAAACTACATCCAACAGCAAAGTCTCTGAGTTTTGAGGTGTGGCACCATTTACGAGGCAGAGAAAGGAAGAGAAAGAAAGGAAGGCAGAAAGAAAGGCGAGACGAATCGTAGGTGATAAGCATCTACACACACGGCTAAGAGACAATGAAAATATTGATAAGTAACAAATGAAAAAGGGTGTCATTACAATGACAGGGAATTTCTGAGTAAAAAAGAAAGGGAAAGAAAGAAGGAATCAGATGTGTTTTGATAACGGTTGTGTTATCTAGGTGCGTAAGCGAACGGCTGGACCACTGGACAGGGAAAAATTCAAGTGAAAATGCTATTTCGATAAGTGACGAGAAACAGGCCACTAAAAAAGAACTTTGGACAGATATGAAAAACTAAATCCCACACAAGCAGTCTCACTGACCGAATTCTTTTCGACGAAACAACTTTGGCCTGCGATAATAAAATTATGTTATCAGGAATATGTACCGAAGGAAAATGAATGGGGACCCAGAAGTGTTTTTCTTTCTTCCCTGGAGGCGACAAACTGACTGAAAACTTTGGGGATATTTCTCTTTTGAATCCATGTTAAGAATACCACCCATCTTGATGAATTAGCGATAAAATACCTGACAAACACCACGTGTAAAACAAGAGTTGTCATATTGTCCGTGGCTAGAGAAATGATAACGGGGATTTAAGCGAAAGAAAAGGGAAAGACAAGAGATATTTTTTTTTAGTTAAGCAAGATATTTTTTTCCCGAAACAAAGCCGCGGATTGTTCACGCCTGACTAAGACATCATTGGTCAAGTGGTGATCACGTGACGCACGAAGGAGGAGGAAAGATACCCGACCAAGACCTCATTGGCCGAGAGTGATCACGTGACGCACGAAGAAGGCTGTCGACACCCCATCCAGAGTTTAAGTATGAGAAGCTGCTACGAAGAAGGGGGGAGAGCAGTTCACGCCCTCAGAGGTATGGTGAGAAAGTGGAGTGAGGAAAGGTTCCCAAAAATGGAAAAGAGTGGAAAATCCCCTAACCAGAAATAAAAGAGGTGGATATGTATTTAGAATTATCGAGGAACCCCCCGACGCCAACAGAACCACCCCGGTTTTGGTCGGCGTCAATAAAAGCGAGGCCCCAACAGGTAGAAATCAGTTCGGGCTCGAGTTTCCAGAGTTGAGTTCCCAGAGACAGTCTCCAGTTGAAACCGCCTCGCAGATAGCTGACCAAGATTCACGCAAAAAAATTCCGGATTCCTCTTCAACCCAAGAACAATTATTTTGAAGAGCGACTTAGAACCAGACCACCGAAATAAGTTTTTTTTTTCGACATTCGTCCAAAGACACACCGAAACGCCAATTTCTTAGAGAGCAAACAATTTGAAGCGTTAAAAACTTGCCTAACGGAAAACGACCTGTCACAATCCACAGAACGGGTCGGGAGATAGATGCAGTCCTATGTATCGAACAACTAGACATAAAGTTTGTTACCTTTTTCTTTGATACTTTGAACTTTTTGAGTTTTCATTTTATTTTCTTTTATGCATATTTTTATTGCTGATGTTCCCAGTCCACCCTGACCCGTGATGGTAGTATCTGTCAGCTATGGGCAAATAGTTGACACCCAAACTGGGGTCGAAACACTATGAAAATGTAAAAATAGGTTATAGTATATACAAGAAATTATTTCCAGCAATACATTTTTAGAAAAAAAAAAGATATTAATAACTATAGATTATTTCTAAAGAAAATATTACCAGCAATAAAAGATTTGTCGGCATTAAATAACACATTGAGCTTGATATGCCGTAAAACAAACCAAACGAAACCAAATCAATAGTGTTTTAAACGATGAAGACTGATTGAGAGTGAAACCTTTAATCATGACATGAAAGGATACAGAGCCTAGTTGTTGAAGGTTAAAATTACTAGGGTTTATAGTATTGACGTCTGATCTATAGTAGTGCTAAATAAAATGTTTATTTTATATATATATGTTTTATTTGACATTAGAATTCCAGAGGAAATGAGAGCATAGATGACTGCCTACCGTATGATTCACACTCTTCCCATGTCCATTGAATAGGAGTAGAGGATTATCGTTTGTTCCATGTTTAGGATTCGGTTTCCGCTTATTTATAAAATCTACTGTAAAAAAAACATCTACTAATCTATAATTCTAACGTCGCTGCCTAAACGATCAATTGGTTATTTACACTATATTTATACAGTGGGGGGGAAATAAATATTCGTACAGAGGAAAAATTGTATTTTTATAAATGTAAAAGCCTTAACTTGCTTTTGGACGCTATTACGAGTTTTAAACCTTGCAATGAACGAAGCAGTTGTAGTAAAAAGAATATTCAGGTTGTTAGAAGTCGTTCTGTGACTGTTCCCATCTTTCCAAAGAGACAAAATGTGTTGTTTTTGTGAAATAGTCAATTCTTTACCTTTAGGCAATATTAGAAAGACTAGAAAATTGCAGAATGCTCTGATAATTGCTAATAGCGTTAACTATAATTACTGATAACATTACTGGAACATTCTAGAATATACTTTTTTCATAATTAATTGATTATTTTATTCTAATAATTGATTTGTACGAATACTTTTTTCACCAGTTAAAATTAAAAAAAATGCATTAATTTCTGTTAGAATAAGAATTAATTAAGCTTATCATTATTTTTAATAGTATGTTTCTTTATACATGGCATTGTTTTATTTAAGGCTTTTATATTTATAAAAATACAATTTTTCAAGTGTACGAATATTTATTTCCCCACACTATATATTATAGCACAAGAGAAATAGATAGGTTCGCCTTTCAAACCTTTCACGCCTTTCCATAGTCTTTTGAACAGTAGTAAAGATTTGTTCCTTGTTTCCAGTTTAGGAATAGATATCCAGTCTCTTCTAAAGTCTACTTCCATCTCAACCTAAAATCTGAGATTTTATTTACTATTTATTTATTTTTTGCTCAATATTAGTAGGTAGATAGTCTGATTCACATTCCATCGCGGTCTTTTAAACAGTCGTAAATGTTTTCCCTTGTTTTTTGTTTAAAACTGGGTTTCCTGTTCGTTCTGAAGTCTTTTCATTCTCTTTAACTCCTAGTAACAACTTAGTGGCATTATCGTCTTGCTTTGGGCGAATTGATTTTAGAAAGAAATATGTTCTGGAAATATGTCGCTCAAAATATCAAAACGAAAACTACTCTAACTACTGCTTGAGCGTTAAAAGGTTTTAGATTCGAGTTCAAAACACGACACAAACGGCATACTATCTCCAGAAAATTAATAAAAGTCCTATCCGAAGCTGGAATTTTGACAGCATTATGATGGTTGCAACACAAAGCAATCCCATAATCAAATCGACTCCTCTACTTTCAGTCGCGTTAGACCCGAGCGCTTAGTCATAAAATGCAATTATTGTAAATTACTAATTCCTCTGGCAATTGAGTTCAGTCTTTGATCAGAATTGAAACGTCTAAAGCTAACTGAACAACAATGAAATTATGGCGGAACATGGGTTGCCCATTCTGATGGAACTCACTAACCATTATTAAAGCCGTTGACTGTAATAGAGGAAGAACATGACCTGGCGCCATTGTGGAGGAATATTTGGCGCGAAAAAACATAGATAGAAATGACATTGATTCCCTTTAGACTTTACAAGCTCTAGAGACATTAAGCAAGAATAAATGCAGTAATTATATGCAATTCAATAAAACAGAATCAAATATATACGAAAGAGTGTTGAAAAATTCTCAGTAAAACCAGGAATATTCTGATATTTAAATAAAATTTAGAAATGTGTATTGCAGAGTATTTTCTCGTCTATATGTGAGTGATTATATATATATATATATATATATATATATATATATATATATATATATATATATATATATATATATATATATATATATATATATATATATATATATTATATATATATATATATATATATATATATATATATATATATATATATATATATATATATATATAGCAAATATATATATATATATGTGTATGCGCCCGTGCGTGCGTGTGTGTTTAGGCAGCAATCCTTCTTTCATGCATATTTCATTGAATACGACAGACAAGGTGCTTTTATTTATTTTTTTTTATACAATTTCTCATGCGATCTAACATTGTTTTTTTCTTTTCGGATGATAGATTGTATCAAAACTGTCCGAATGTTCTTTTTATCCGCGCGCTTTCGGCTATACATTAAGCCATTTTCAAGGTTTTTATTTCAACTGTTGAAAGAAGAAATAGTTTGTTGCATGCATGTTTTATAAAATGTTATCCTTTTTTGTTTCATAACACAGTCAAGATATTATGTCCAGGTTCAAAGCTAATATTATTAAGTGTTGGTTTATTTGTTTTCATTAATAAGGCGTCCATTATTATTTAAAAAAAAACAACTAAAAAGAAATTAACAGGAGATAACTGACATCCATCAGATATGGCGTTTGCAACTAGAACAGTCTATCCCAATGAGCGAAATAAACGGTTCAGTTCGACATTCCACCCACCTGAAGAAGACCGGGGTGTACAATGGCCGAAACGTTGTGATAAACATTGCGAAAAAGATGAGGACAATAGTCCTTATGTTTTTGTTCGACGATTTGCATAGACATGTCTGTCATGTATTATGGGCAGTCTGTTGTATTATTCTAACGGTGCTTTTGGTGAGCGGCAACGGTTATGTTTCGAATTATATAAGGGACTACTGAGTGGGAATAATTGTTGATCCGGATGCAGTTTTTTGGCTATTTATATTGTAGTTTGTCAACTTCTTTTTTTATTTCTTATTGATTATTTTGTTGTTGGTTGTCATTATTACGTTTACTTGTTTTTATATGTGCTTTTCGTGAACATATGTTAAAAGCAGTTTAGTGAGCATATAGAGAGTGCGATAGATAAATTGTCGTTTAAAGTGTTTCCCCTGCCCTTTGCTTCGAGAATTTTTATATATATATATATATATATATATATATATATATATATATATATATATATATATATATATGTACACAGAAATGAGAGAAAGAAGAGATGAAGTAAAAATCCACTTTTCGTAGCAATTACTTTTTCAAAAAGTGTTTAGTAAAAAGTAGATCAAAAATATTATTATTATATTTTCTATTGTAAGAGATTATAATAGAAATATTTCGAAATCGCAACACAACAGCTTTCCTGTTTCAATACAATGATTGTACTTCAGGCGATGGTAAGTAACCGGTGATTAAATGATTCTTGAGGAAATTTAAAAACAAAGTGTTACCTCTTTTCTAAAGATTAAAGTTGGGTGAATGAGGCAGAATTAAAAATAGACTTGTGGGTATGTCTTGATTAACCAATTAAATGTCATATGTACGCTAAATAGGAACGTAATCTCAGTGGGTGGAGGTGGATGAGTTAGATCTCACATTTAATTGGTTAATCAAGACACACCCACAAGTGTAAAAGTTTATTTTAATTGTTTTTCAAATTTAACTATCACCCAATCAGTGATTTCCGCTTGGTAATATTGATGACTGTTTCATTTCTGAAAATGAAATTTGACAAAATATAACTTTTAATTCTAGGCAAATATCGGTCGGTCGGTCGAGAGAGAGAGAGAGAGAGAGAGAGTGTGTGTGTTGTGTGTGTGTAATAAAAGGTTGTTTAACGCCGCCATCTTGGTAAGAGATTTAAACAGCTATTTTTAGAACCTTCCGAATTTTAATAAAATCACAACATAGGAAAGAGAATTTGTACATTATTTTTTTGAGAACTGACTAAAATGTTAATCATTAATTATTCAATTGTTTATTTTCAAAATTATTAATTTATAATTTGGCGTTAACAGTAATTACATTGAAAATGAAATTTTGATTTTGCCTTGGACTTTATTTTTAAAATATTCCTCCAACCAGAATTTTTTTATGGCTTCGCAAAACTATAACATTTGGAACTGTATTTATATATATATATATATATATATATATATATATATATATATATATATATATATATATATATATTCGTTGTAATTAGCCATTTTTTTTTTGTTTTTGGTTTTTTTAATTTACCATGAGGCGTTTCAGTTCACTATTCAGTTTCATGCATTAGTTTAATTAAAATTCTAAAACAACTTTTCAAAACAATGAAAATTATCGATCGAGTAAACACTAATAGAAGTCTCAAGAGAAAACCGTCCTTTTGATACAGTTTTTCCCTGTTGGCTTGGTGCAACCTCAAACTTTAATTCCCAGACTTAGTAGAGTTCAAAAACGTTTACGCGGTCTTATGGGTGATGGATAATTTATGTAGTTTATAACCACTTTCTTATAGAAAAAATGTCGGAAGTCTCTCTTGAATAAATGATGCAACAGTCCCATCAATAAACCACTACCTTGAGTGGCTTATGTACATTTTATTCGGTAAATATTCTGATGAACAGAATTCGTTAGCTCCACGAGTAGAGACTTCACAATCAAGAAACCTCATACCCTGTTATATTTTTATTTCCTTAGTAAGAAGTATGGTCGATTCGAGAAATTCTTCCCAATAGCCGCTGCATTGT
This sequence comes from Acanthosepion pharaonis, assembly GCA_903632075.3. NCBI lineage: Eukaryota > Metazoa > Mollusca > Cephalopoda > Sepiida > Sepiidae > Acanthosepion > Acanthosepion pharaonis. The sequence goes on from CAHIKZ030001134.1 coordinate 542,596, forward strand.
GGAACATGCACCCGGGAAGAAGCTTCCACGGTCATTACAATCTTAAATTATTCTAGGATTAAATATCTTTCCTAAATGTCTTCATAATCTGCAGTCTTTACTGTCTCCAATTATGTTCACAGAACCTCATTCTGTAAAACATTATCATGAGTGGCTTGTGTGCCTTTTACTTGGTAAATAGCGAGGAAAAAAATTGTATTAAAGTTTCTACATCAATAGGTCTTGTAATGATTTGAGTGGATTACTGAACTTTTCCCTGAATTCGCTTATTTCAAATTGAAGTCATGCTGAAGATGTGAATTATCTAATATATTACCCAAGCCATATATATTTCTCTGACTTCCCGGAATACACACTTAGTAATCATACTTCGGATTTGGGGGCTTTATTAAGATCTTCCTGGTCGAATTCTTAGAAAATATTACAGAACATCAGAGATTCCATTATCTGATATATATAGCATAACGACAAAATTTGAAAAGTTGTCCAGTTCCTGTTTAGGAACGGGTTTTATTCATCAGAGTGAATAACAGCATCAAAAGCATTTGATAAGACAAATTACTAGAAGACGTAATACCCACAAACGGATTTAAACAAACTTATAACTTATAATTGACTTGGGAAATCTATCGAGTTCTCAATATATATATATATATATATATATATATATATATATATATATATATATATATATATATTATACATATTTATATATATATATATATATATATTATAAATTAATGGAAAAATATGTTTTTTTATACACAGTTCTAACCATGTTTCAAAATTTTTTGAAACATGGTTAGAACTGTGTAGCGAAAAACATATTTTAAATAAATTAATTTATAATATTAATGCTCTGTAAATTTACATTGAGCATTATTTTGTAAAAATAAAAATATCTATAAGAACACCGGATTATATATCTTACTGCTCTTTCGTTTCTTCATATATATATATATATATATATATATATATATATATATATATATATATATATATATATATATATATATATTGGATGGAAGTTTAGATTAGAAATTAGAATCACAGGGAATAGTAAAAAAGTAAGATGATTTACGAAAAAAATTTAGCATATTTTAAATCAATTAATTTATAATATTAATAATCTGTAAATTTACATTGAGCACTATTTTGTAAAAATAAAAAATATCTATAAGAAAACCGGATTATATTTTTTTTTACTTTTTTTTTTATATATATATATATATATATATATATATATATATATATATATATATATATATATATATTGGATGGAAGTTTAGATTAGAATCACAGGAATAGTAAAAGAAAATGTGATGATTTACGAAAAAAAATCTAGCTTGCCATATTTCACCGATGAAACTGCGTCATTGGAACATAACTTTATGTCACACGATAAAATCCAACATTAGCAAGTTAAATAAATGCATTTTCGATGTTTACTGCAACTGTATCGTTATGGAGTAGAATCAGATTTTAAAGAATATCTTAATATAGGAAGGACTTCAAATTTTAAAACGCACTCACTGCCTTTATAAACGAGAGGAACCTTCGTGATCACAGTTTAATGATAAAACTAAATAATTTGTTGAAACGAAAATGCAGAGAAATGCCATCATCTACGTGTCTCTTATGATTAATATATTTATATACAAACGAAATATTTCATTATATCACCTCCCCTTACTATATTAGTTCGAAAATCATATCATGAAGAAATAAATAAAGAAAAGAGTAGTAATTAAATAAATAAATGAATAAAAAAAATAAATGAATAAATAAATAAATAATGAAAGAAAGAAAGAAAGAAAGAAAGAAAGAAATACAAAGGAAAGAAAGGAAAGAAAGCGAAAGGATCTGATTATATTCTAATACATTAACCTTCTACTTCAGTAAAATGGAAGACATTATCAATTTTGATTTTTTTTTTCATTAGTACACTCTTAACTGTTTAAGGACCTGAATCCACACATATTGTCGCATTTTATTAAAATGGTTACCCACATTAAGCAACCTCGATCCCGGCCACTAGAGAGATGAAGAAACGCTTTGAAATACCGTGTACTGTCCGAAACATCTTACAATGTGAAATATATTTGGTTTTTTAAAGGGTTTATAGGTTATTAAAAAGAAATCAGTCAATCCATTGATAAAATATTCAAGTGAGATATTTCACTATCGTATAGGATAATTTCCACGAGTATACTCTTGGAAGTCGTAATAAGCATGATCAATTATTAAATAATTAATTGTTTCGCTGGACATTTCAAATAGGAAAACCGTGATATTTTCATGGACCCAGCTAGTTATTATTATTTTATGCGGATAATATATAAAAATCTAATGATCTTTGCTCATATAAATATATCTTGACAATGTTACCTACTTCCATTGCTTAATACAAATTTTATTTTAAAATTATTGACATGCATAATAAAATTGTACTTAGTGTACAAATCGTTAAATAAATTTGGAATCATTGATATATATGACGACACTTGCTGTTCGTGCAATTTGCATGGAACTTGTAAGTTATACTTTCAGCGTATTAATAGTGCAGAGCAGGTGCATCATATAACGTTACAGACGAAACGACATCAAAATACGAGAAACTAGTGAAAGGTCGTGATAAGCGCCAGTTCTTATTGCCATGATCTCAGCCAATCAACGCATTAAAATGCCCTTGGTACCTTTCTCGACATTTCTCTTGGCCGATCCGGCTGAGAAAACAAGTGATAAGTCAGGGGTTAGTCGATAAGATCAGTGACGATTATAGCGGCAATTACATCCCAACAGCCGCAATTTCTGCATGGCGAAAATCATTAGAAGTATGTGGGACTTATTTTATTACGTTGACCGAAGAAAAGGCCTTCGGTGATAGGCTCTCTGAGTGGACATTGTTGATGTTATTGGCTTTTCAGGAGATCATCTGACGATCGGAAACGTGATGCCTCTTCTTTTAATAACCGTCTTAAAGTACGTCGAAATACTGCGAAGGTGATTACAGAATACGTACACGGCCATTTTTTAGAAAGGTTTTGCCAAATTCAAGCCAGTGCGTGACTAAGATTTAGATGTCGAAAACTTTCTATTGATCTCTGTAAATCGAACTCTGAAACATATAGAAACTCAGATGCAAATCTCAATATATATATATATATATATATATATATATATATATATATATATATATATATATATATATTCTAATGGGCACTCAATACAAGGCCCAAGAGCCACTCAAAGTAGAGGGTCAAAATATGAACTCATATAAGCATCGGTAAGAACAAGCGTTTGAAGTGTAGTGCTGAAGCAGACTTTAGAAGGAACCCGTAACGCATTATTAAAAAACCGGGAATAATGTATAAAACGCTACTCCTGTTCGAAAAAACCTGTGAGGAGTGTGAACCGGACGATAGGCAAACCTATATACTCCTCTTGGTGGCGGAGGGAAAAATAACATAAAATGAAATATATGCTTAGTGAATGAAATATCAGAGTTCAGTCGCAGACGTTAGGGGTACAGAGCAGAAGCAGACTTTAGGAAGGAACCGGAAACCCATTTTTAACCAGGAAGCAAGGGATAAAGCTATACCTCTTTTCAAAATACCATGGAGGATATTGTGAGGCGGGCGTTAGGCGAACCTCCTATTGGTTGAGGGGAGAGAGAGAAAAAAAGAAAGAAATAGTGATTGAAATGTCAGAGTTCAGGTGCGACGTTAGGAGTACGGAGACAGAAGAGACGGGAAACCTAATCCTGAACAGGAACCAAGGGATACAACTCTACTCCTGTTTCAAAGACAGGCAATGAGTCTGAACTGGATGTCAGGCGAAAATATCTTCTATTCAAACGTACCTATTCCTATTCCAACAAAGGTACACCTACTTTTAGAGATGTTTAGTAATAACACTTAAAAACAATAACAGACTTTATACTTTGATTCGAAATTCATACATTTACAAGTGAAAATAAATGCTTCCTTCAAAAATATACGTTATGTATGCATACATGTATATATGTATACCTGTTTATGTTACAGGTTTAACGAGTCTGATCTCATGGATGGTAAAACAAGGATAAAATATTAAGACAGTGTGGAAAGAGCTACTCAAAGCAACAAAATACTTTTTAGAGATACATGATCTTCAACGTCATGAAAGACAATGATGATGACAAATTCATAAGGTTTTTGAATAAACGTTTAATTCGCTAATTTTTCCCATCATGTAAACTCTTTTTAGCCAAAGCGGGCCGCTTCCAGTTTGCCCACGGAAACCACACTAACAGCGAAAAAATGAATTACCTATTCAAAGAAAGAATATTTATCGTTGGGACTTTTGCGTATATATATTTGCTAACTATAGGTTCATCAACGATTGTCATTAATTTCACCGATTATTATTATTATTATTATTATTATTATTATTATTATTATTTCAGATGTTACCTTTTAATTACTCTTTCTTAAACATTTTTTTTTATATATATAAAAACAATTAAAAGAAATTTATCTTTAAATTTACTTGAAGTAATTCCCCTAGATGTTAATATTTTAAAATATAGATCAAGGTTATTTTAACTGCCGTCTGAATTCAGGCCCTCCCTCTCTACTACTATGAAACTGGGCTGAAGCTATGTCTAGACGATTTGCTGCGTCCTCTCTTATCTTCTTTTGCCTTTTCGTTTTTCCTTCTTTCTTCTTTTTTCTTGATTCTATAAAGTTTAACATTTTTAAACTACCATTTGATTTGATTTTTTAATCCCTTAGTGTAGTCAAATCCTGCATGGGATATCTTATAAGGTGAAATAACTATTCAAGTGGGGTAATTTTGAATTTGTATTCTATGCAATTCATTTATTTATATATGCTCTGTTATAATAAATATATTGAGCTTTCTTTGTGGATCAGTTTCATTATTTTATATTATTAGGATTCACTTGGATTATATACCTACGGATTATTACCTGTGGAGTAGTGGATAGCGGATCGGATTGAGGAATCGGAGTGCGGAGTTCAAATTCCAGTCGAATCCATTACATTCGCCTACGCGCTAATACCCCTTGGGTATTAGCACGTATTCGACGTATGAGGGTCAAGAAACTCAGTTTCCAAGAACCGACAGCCACACACCAGCACATATGATTGATTAAAGTGGTGAAGGCATATTGAATGGCTGAATACAGAGATCTTGTGCACTATGTGGCACAAGGTCCTCAAACAACCCTCCGCAGGTCTTGAATTCTGAGTTGTCCTTCACCTAGACCAGTTGCCAGCCAAGGCTATAGAACTGAGTCTGTCCTGGTATTTACCCATAGACGGAGGGAAAAGAAGAGGATTAATACCTTTCGTAAGGGTATTAATTATGCTAAGTATAAATAGTCTGAAATATAATTTGCAATATTTCATCTGAGAAACAGAAGACGATCTCAATCATAGAATATTAAGCAAATATTATTTTTTCATCAAATTTCTCCCTTACCTTTTTGCCATTTATTAATGAGAAATGTTATTATCGTTCCATGTGTTAACTTCGTCACAGGTTGTTTGTTTTTTTTCTTTTTCTCTAAGTATTAACTGCAACAACTACAAACATTAATAGCACGTGATCTTATCAAAACTCTCGGGATTGTTTCTAGGTAACAGAACCGATGTACGCAGAGTAAAGCCCCTTAGCACAGATGACCTTGGACTCTATTGCGCATGCACATGCAGTTATGGCTTTCTCACGCGCTTCCATTACTCACAGTGACTTGCTCATTCAGCTTTTGGCTAATGAAACAACATTCCCCATGTCAAACAATCACCATCTTCTCCAGATCTCTCTCATTTTGACGTTTTCCTCTTCAAAAATCAAATCCACCTTCAAAGGAAACAAATTACAAGACGTCGAGCAAAGTTAAGAGAATGCGACAAGGCAGTTTTTCGCAGTAGCAAAAAATGAGTTCCATGAATGCTTCCATCAGTGAAAACGACGCTGGATAATGTGAGTCATTTCAGAAGAGGACTATTTCGAAGGAGATTAAATGCCGAATTGATATTTATTGTAGTTATCTTTTTTATAGCATTAGTTCTAACAGATTTTATTCGAACTTGTAATTACAGGTTGCCTCCCAAAATTAAAAACAGGAAATTTTAGATTTAATCCATGACAAAAAGAAAAGAAATAAAAACTAAATATATAAAAAGATTAGCTAATATATTTTACAGCATGGATAAACTAAAAAAAATAACTAACATATAATTTTATTTAACCATTTCTTATTCCAGGATTCTTCAGTTATCACATTTTCAACATTTTTAAGAAAGATTCTTGGGAACTGAAAAATGTAAAGAAATTTTGCTTAAGTTCTTTAGTTCGATGACTAAAAACCAGTTTACCAATATTGCAGTTGGAATTGGCTTTTGTTTCATATAACTGTAACAAAAATTCCAGCAATTAAATAAGATGTACCAAATTTTCTGTTTTTTGTGATGGACCCTGTAGAAGTGTGAATAATTGTTATAATTAAATTGTTCACATTGATCACAGCTTAAAAGAAGAAGATTGGAAGAAAACGTCATTCAATATTAGAAAGAAATGTTTTAATTAAATTTAAATTTCATAATGTAGACTGATCGATTGATAAATGAAAAAGGTCTTCTTTTATTGAAACGGTTAATTTCATCATTACCATCAGAATTCTAACAGGGTGATATCAATATAAACTTTTACAACTATTTATTGGAGTATATCATAAATAACGTTATCAATGGCTAAGTGCTGGCCTTAGACATACACTTCCACTCATATTGATGGAGACACTTGCATATATAATTATAGACATATACCCCCAGACATATATATATATATATATATATATATATATATATATATATATATATATATATATATATATATATATATACATATAAAAAAGGCTTAAACACTAATATTAGTGTTTAAGCATTTTTATTATATCCTTACTCTGTCCTAGAGTTCTACCTGGATTCTTCCCCTTGGAAATTTTTTTTTCTAAAAATATACATATATGGGTATTTATATTTATATATTTTGCATATGTATGTATATTTTCCACTAATATTATCTCTCTCTCTCTCTCTCTCTCTCTCTCTCTATATATATATATATATATATATATATATATATATATATATATATATATATATATATTTGTTTGAATAAAAGACAGACCACGTTAAGATTCCAGTGAATAAGCTATTTCACCATAACCCCTTTAACAGGGTTCTGGATCATCAGACTTTACTTCCAAAAGCTGAAATGAAAAATGAAAAGAAATTCACACGTTTTTTACGGACCTTATCAAGTATACGCAAAGTTAACGAAGTGAGGAAGTGAGGTGGGAGAGAGGATATGAGTGTGTCATATGTATCATTTTAGTTTTCTATTTTAACCCCAGTGTGTCGGATGGATGTTGCTCTAATCTAACGCGTCTCGTCTCTAGATAAATGTGGTTAAGGGGTGGGCGATAAAGGCTACATTGAGGAAGACGCGTTGTAACAGCCCCAATAAATTACACGACAGGTTTCATTCAAATTCCTAGACGCTGTCAGTTCGCGTTACTTTAACGTGCATATTTGGGAGGTTAAGGTTTGATAAATATCTAAAATTTTAAAAACAATCTACGAAGAAATTAATTTGAAATTCAGTGGAGTTTTGGGTATTTCCTATGAAGCAGTCGATTGGAAAGATCTATAGGCAGAACATTGAAAGAGTAATCCAATTTATAGTTAGTACTTTTTCCACTAAAGCTTTTATCTTATAGCTTGTCAGGTTGACATTTATTCGTTTGATTTTTGTTCATTAAGTGAACCTGTGATTGTTTTTGATTTTTGTTCATTAAGTAAACTCGTGGTTGTTTTTAGGCCCTTCTTTTATATTTTCTTATCTACACATGTCTCAACCCCCTATTTGTAACCACATACCTATATCGTCTTATATGTCTATGAGTTCCTATATACACCTACACACACATTCCCACGAAACGATACATGTATATTTCCATCTTTACACATATACCCCTGCAGAGAGAACGCACATTATGTATATCTCTCTAACTACGTATTTGTCCCTATTCTCATGTCCATCTGTGCAACCACTTATGCCTGCGTTCGAAGATTATCTCAGTATTTAATTACATTATCTCTGTCTTTACACATGTAATATTATCCGATCTTTCATATTTATACTTATACTTACATATATATACATATACAAACACAAGGACATCTGCATCCCCATATATACTCGTACGCACATATATATATCTACACATCCATACGTATACACATATACACATACATACACACACCCATATATGTATACGCACACACATATGTATACACACACACACACATACATACGCAATCTACAGACTTCTGTCTACCCACATACGTTAATTTGCACTTATATATATATCTCTCTACCTACGTATTTGTCCCTATTCGCATGTCCATCTGTGCAACCACTTATGCCTGCGTTCGAAGACTATATTTTCTTTTCCTTTTTCATTTCAGCTTTTGGAAGTAAAGTCTGATGATCCAGAACACTGTTAAAGGGGTTATGGTGAAATAGCTTATTACATGGAATCTTAACGTGGTCTGTCTTTTATTCAAACATATCTGCTCTGAATCTTACATTGAGCTCTCTGGATATCATCCTCCTCAGGTCTACCCATACGGATTACCTAAGTTTTATAAACTAATATATATATATATATATATATATATATATATATATATATATATATATATATATATATATATATATGTCTACATGTGTGTTTTTAACAACTCAGAGATAATTTTAAAAAAACAATAAAACATATACGTAAAAGTACAGTTGCAATAATAAAGTCCATCACAGGACAAAGTGCGCCGGCAAAAAGTTTTCATTTCATCTTTAGACACACACACACACACACACACACACACACACACACACACACACACACACACACAGATAGATTTAGGCATATTATCCTCATATTTGTCGCTATATTTTTCACAACGTTTCGGCCATTGTACGCTCCGGCCTTCTTCAGGTGGTTGGAATGTCGAACTGAACCCTTTATTTCGCTCACTGGGGTAGACTGTTCTAGTTCCACGTGCCATGTTTGATGGATATCACTTATCAGTTATCTGCTGTTAATTTCCCTCTAAAGGTTCTCCACTGCCTTAACCGGGTATTGAACTCTCACTCTTTGGGTTCTGTCACTGGATCAAACCAACGCCTTTATCCACTGTGCCATGTGATAAATATGGCGACAAAGATGAGGACAATAGTCCGAATAATGTAAATAATGTACATAATACCTCATCTCAGAAATATAGACAGACATTTAGGTATGTCTGAATAAATAAATTACAAAAATTATATTCTGCCTATTTTCAGCATAATCCGTTTATATTCACAAATATATATGTCGTATATCCAACATATACATTTAACATTGGGCTACATTTACAGCAACTTTCCTGTCCACATTCACAGAATAGCAAAATACTGCGTAATAACACAACTATACTACACCGCGAAAATAACAAATTAAAACTACAGATCCTCGAAGCGATCTACATTAAAAAATTGAAGGCAATAATGAATAGAATCAGCTACGAATACTGTAATAATGTGCTAAAATGCCTACAAAAAATTTTCCACGCTATAATGTGCCCTTGACCATGATATTCCAACATAAATAAGAAAAAATCCATAGGGGCTGAACTTTTCAGGTTTTAATTAACGCTAAAACATAAGAGTCAGCCGTTGCATTTAAACGCAAAAAAGAAAAAAAAACAGTAAAGGTTTTGCCTTACGAGTTGCAACCCTGATAATGATCTCAGAAAGAGATGGAAAGTATTGGGAAATAAAAGTGATGTTACATGGCATTTCTTGTACGATTTGATTCTAATACACGGACAAATATCCGTGAATACGAACGGATTATACTAAAAATAAGTAGAAATAATATTTGCAACTTATTTAATCAGACATGTCTAATAGTGAATTTGCTGCCTAAATACACACACGCACGCGCGCACACGCGCGCGCGCACACACACACACATATATATATATATATATATATATATATATAACTCCTGAATTTGTTGGCGAGGGTTTCAGACTCTGCATGGAGGCCTACACTAAATACCTAGAGGCCATAGTGTTTCCCTGGGTCAAAAGCTGGCTGTAGAAAGAAACTATGTCTGGTAAAAAGGGCCTACACCATGCCACACAAGCAGAAGATCCCAGCCATGTCTGTCAAATCACCCTTTACATCTGGACACGTAACTGCACAGACTGCAACCTCCTTGATTATTTTGTATGAGGTGAGCAAGAGACCAACAAAACTCCTTGCAAGACTAAAGATGAACTGAAGGCAAGGCTTTTGGCAGTATTCACCAAATTATACAAGAAGACTTTCAGGAAGAAATGCACGAGATTGCGAAGTCATCTGGAGGCTGGGGTTGAAGAAGTCAAAATATTTTTGTGTAATTTTCCTAAACATATCTGTTAAAATGAGATGTTACTGCTATTTTCATTTTTGCATAATTTAGATGACAATTTATCCATCACGCTCTATATATCTCTGTATGTCCCATAGATGGGTTTCTGGCGTAGGATCACAGTCTCACCACAATAGGGAACTGTGATTTTTGTAGCAAGTTGGGTTTTATGGGCTGATGTTGCTGGCAGAAGCGATTTGGAATTCAGAGTTTAGCTTCTCCTTGTCAAGTTGCCACCTTTAGCAAGATATGCCAGTTTATCATGCTATTAACACTTAACTGGAAAAGAGAGAGAGAGAGAGAGAGACAGACAGACAGACAGAGACAGACAGACAGACAGACAAACAGACAGGTGGGGAGCGAGATATATTCATATATCCTCGTCTAATATATGAACTCATTATGCTCTTCTGATTAGCAATATGCTACCGCATCATCATATCTATCATTATCTATCTATCTATCTATATATATATATATATATATATATATATATATATATATATATATATATATATATTTAATTGTTGTTATACCATAATACCTATTCTATTGTAATAGACTCTCCCACAGATAATAAGTAGTAGTAGCAGTGGCCAGTGGGGCTCAGTGGTGTTGAGCGAGTCAGTCGATATCGGACATTGAAGTACCAACCATCTCAACTAGTTTGCTGCGTCATTAACTCTTATTTCAAGTTCCTAACGTTTTGTACATCGAACGACTTATTGAAGGACAACTTATTGAAATACAAGCCTACACTGTGAAAACTACTCTACAACAATTATTTAAAAAAAATATAACTCTCTTGTGACACAGAAATTACAATTTCGAAACTTAAACTCAAGTATTTAAGTTTAATGAATAGATAATTGATCATCAATCTAAATGCACTTTCCTATTACATCAACACACACACACACACACACACACACACACACACACATATATATATATATATATATATATTTATATATATATATATGATAAAAGTATAGTTTTAAGGTATGTTATATTTGTGAGTTAAAATATTTTTTGAGATATGTATATATAGATATTTTATCTTGTTTTGGTATCAGATGTCTACATAAGTATATATCCACCCTTTAATTTTGGAAAAATATTTTTGATACATCCAGTATATATATATCCGTTGTAATTCCATCTATCCTGTAGTTTTTCTAGGCTAAGCTGCTTAAATAATTTGAGTTCATTTATCAAACTTCTGTCAGTGATAATTTAAATCACATGAACCAAAACGAGAAGAAGGTGTCGAACATTATTATTCTAACCGAGGCATAATCTCTTCAAACACAACACCTTCGCATATATCTTATAAATCGAGGTTGCTGCTTGGGTGTCACATTCTACTATTCCATCACGCAGTTCTTATTATCTTTTATGTGAAGAAGTCTTAGAGGAAGGTGTTGATTTACAAGAAATGTAAATGAGGAAGGGATTTTCGAAATAGATAACTCTTGCTTGTAGAAAATGAATGTATTTTTTGCTGTCAATTTAATCCTCCGTAATTTTGCGATGTTGTGTTCTACCTAAATAAAGCAAGATTGTCACGTAGGCATCAAAACTTAGCGCCAACTTATCGTAAAAACAATAGTAATGGCCATGACTGGTGAATAGTAGTCAGTTTACGATTTCAGTCTTGGAATTTTAGTTTCAGGTCTACTGACAAAGTTGTTCTCTACAACTTAATCTCCAACTCTTCCGAAAAGAACACAATTATTCCCAGGTAGTATCTTTGAACGGATGATGAGAGTAGGTATCCAAAAGAGTGGTAATGTCAACTAGCCTACTACATTTCATCCTGGCCGCTGCGTCTGATTGTCCTCCCTCGAATACCGGGATGACTGACACGGCTCTTTTCTCAATATCAGTGTCCTACTCCCAGAGGTACTGTCCCGTCGTTATATGACCGTAATATATATATATATATATATATATATATATATATATTACGGTCACGGACTGTCTGCCACCGTGACTGTCCCGATAGAGTATTTTGCTTTTGAACGGAAATAGAATAAGTTATTCTCTTCACTTTAGATAGATGAAGGCGTTTTGTCCGGGGGAATCCAACCTGACGGGAAGATCTTCCGCATTGCACTCGGAGTGGTGAGATCTGTGTCATATCAACGCCAGCGTACTTAACAGTGGTTGCGGGGCTTGGCAGTTTTCGCCCTTGCTCCATATACTTATGGATGTGTATGGGTTCCCCATGTAAAAATATCATTATGTGACATCCTGTCTTAGTGGGGAATCTGGGGAAAAATACCTGTCTCATCTCTTCAGGCGGTGTGTCTAGACCTGCCACGCATTTAAGGGAATTCCTTTCTGTCACGTGTTAGGTTAACTTGATTTTCGAATAGGTTTAATATCCGAATTTGAGGAATATATTTTTTGATGTTTTCTTTGACGAGTTGAATGAAATAGACAATTAATACTGAGTGAGGAATATAATGTAATAGTAAAAAAAAAACATCACTCACTAAATTTTGACCAATTAGCGTACTGATTTAGCACGTATTTCTCTTCTTTTTATATACCCTAGTGCAAATTAATTAAAACATCCGCTTTAGTCTCCTTTCTTTTAACATACGGTCAGTTTTATATCCACTGAAGTGTCAGGGTTTAATCGATTTCTTTTTTTTTTCTCCTCAGATTAAGTCATTTGCAGTGGTGTGCATTAATATGAATTTATCTACAGGGTGTATGATGAATCTTGTTTGACCTTGAAAAATATTGCAATATCCGTAATTGCATGAGATTTTTATCGCGCCCAGAAACTACTGTCTCGCCTGTCGATTAGTTGTCCTACAGCCATTGTCTCTAATGGACTTTACTGTAAGGAAACTTACGAAAATTTGCGCGAATATTATCAGTGCGCAAATCGAATTGCTATAGATTGGCCGGGAAACTCTCCTGATTTAAATCCAATAAAGAATCTGTGGTCAATCTGCAAGGAAAGATTTCGTGGAATGGACATACGAAGTACTAACCTCTGCACTGGTTCATATTTCATTGGAAAAATACGAAAAAAATAATAACGGAATAATTCATTTAGTTTCATTTAATTTAATTTATTCTACAGAGGAGACTTGCAACCCTGCTTTTCTTTAATTAATCGCTGTATTTGGTGAATTATTTATTGATTTATTCGGTTTTGTTTACCCGGATTGTATAAGATTTATTGACACGTATGATACCCTCAGCGTATCAATTCAAAATACAAACGAATGCTTTTTTCAAATTCGATTTGAAGAATTATTAAACCATATTTCCAGGTTTGCTTACATTCGTTGGCTGCCAGACACAGATAAGAGAATCTCTGACTTCAAATCTAAATAAATAATAAACCAACCTGAAATTTTAGACTTTGCTAACGAAACCAGTTTAGGATTGATTGATTTTGTTTCTTTTACGACTTTATTTAAAGTTGTAACGTATATTGAGACTGTATGAATATACTTTACTTTACGAGTGAATATTGCATTAATAATTTTGCAAAACAAATTATTTTTCAGATACAAGTCGTAATATATAAGCGATAATCATGTAAGTAAATGTAATAAACTAGACTGGCAGTCGATATATGCTATTCGCTGGACGTGTCATTCTGTTATCCATTATATCACTGACATAACCTATTCTATGAAGAGAAAAAACCGTGTATTCAAAACTGCGAAATTAACAGGGCAAACTGGAGTTTATAGTTTTGCTAGGGCAATTACTTTAATTCATTTCATTATGTCTCTTAATTCTTTGGGTAACATAGGTAGGCAACAACACCTCATCAACGGACGCAAACCCGGAGGATCCTCTTTACATCGGCCCATGCCGTGCCTGCTGTCTCCCGCGGGGGATTTTCACCAGCACGCGTCATACGTCACATTTTGAAGGACTCTTTCTCGGCCATGTTGTTGTTTGAAGATATCGCTGATGTTTCTGTAAGAAGCTAGTTTTTGAGTGAATAGGTTGTTAGCCTACTGAACAAACCCTAACCTGGACGAGCAGAGGATGTCTTTTGTCTGGCTCCTACCCCAGAGACCTGTTGAGCTTGGTTAGACTTGCTAAGGGCCGAAACTCCCGCCTACATTACTCAGGGATACGTTAAAGCAAGCAAGCCTTCCTACCACGTCAAGGCGACACAACATCAGGACGGAAGAAACGGGTAAAAATATCAACTTAAACTTTGTATACAGATAAGGTTGTCAAGTTCCTTATGTAGTTCGCATGACCGATACGCCCTGCCAGTACCTCATAAATAATGAAAATAATAACACGGAACTGACTTATCAGACACGCTAATTGGTTTCACTGAAATAAATAAATGTTAAATCATTGGTATCTATAATAGAAATGTAAACAATATTACAATTATTTTTGCGCTAATACCTAAGTGTTATTTTGCTGTGAAATTAAATTCAGTATAATATTCGAAAATTAATTTGACAGCGAGGCGTTGACAAAAATGTTTGTGACAAAAAGGGGCGATGGTTTAAAAAATTTTGTTGAACACTGCTGTAGAGGAACAACTGAAGAAATTCAAGCACCTGGCATGCAAAGACAGAGGTTCATAATTATGACTCTTAATTTCTTTGGAGAACATAGATCCACAACAGTACCTCATCAGCAGACGCAGACCCGGGCGATCCTCTTTACCTCGGCCAATGCCGTGCCTTATGCCTTCCTTAGGTATTTTCACCAGCACGCATCATACGCTTCACTTTGGAGGATTCTTCCATTGGCCATGTCGTTGTTTGAAGATAACATTGAGGTTTCTGTAACATTCTATTTTTTTCAAGTGAGCAGGTTGTTAGCCTACTGCATAACCCCTCAACCTCGATTACCAGCGCGTGTCTTTCGTTTGGCTTCTACCCCAGAGTCCTGTTGGGCTAGGTTGGACCTGCAAAGGACCGAAATCCCCGTCCACGTTTCTCTGAGGGTCGAGGAAGCACGCAAGCCGTCCTACCACGTCAAGGTGATACACCCTCAGCAAATGATTTAGGAGAATGAAAACAATTTATTAAAGGGCCCCTCGTGTCGTCAATAATAGAACGGATTGAATAGTTTAAACTTGATAAGGAAACCCGGTCTAGGATTAGGAAAACTGTGTATTCGACCTTTTGGAAATAATAGGGTAGACGTAATTCATTAGCATTGCTAATCTCTTGTTTAAGAAAAATTAATGTTCCTTTGAAAAAGTAGTTTTGCGGTACATGTGATCATCGTATGTCTTTAATGATTTCAAGGACGAGTTTTCTTGATTCTTGAATCCTTGACATTTTTAATAATCAAAAATAATAATTGTTTTCTGGCTACATCAAGCCGAAACAGCGGTTCCCGTATGATGAGCGAAGTTAAGCAACGTTGAGTTTGGTCACTACTTAGATGGACGACCGCTTGGGAAAAATTGTGCTGTAAGCTTGGATGTGTCGGTGCTGTAACGGATAATAATTTTTAATCAAGGACCCGAGTTCTAATTACACTTGGGTGCGTTATATCTATTTCCAGGCAAATACACTGTCACATTTCTGGCCATCTATGAGATAATTAATAAGACTTGTATCAAAAAACTATTATTATCTCAAAAAAAAAAAAATCTGATTAAAAATATTTCTTAGCTTCAGAAACTTCCAGAAAGTTAATAAGCCGTAGAAAAAGAATTAATTAATCAATGAAAAAAAAATATTAAAAGTACTTTATTTTTCATAGTTCGGACTGTTCTCATCTTTATTGTCATATTCACGACGCTTTGGTACACTCTAGCCTTCTTCAGGTGATTGGAATTTCGAACTGAACACTTTATTTCGTCCACCGGGGTACACTGTTCTCGTTCCACGTGCCATTCCTCTTCCGGATGTCCCATCTCTCTCCCTTTAAGTTTTTGCAATATTTTTGTAAGAGTTCTTTGGATTAAGTCACTGGATCCAACAAACGCTTTTATCCAATGCCCTATGCGTATTGCGGTACGTCTGTGAACCAGTTTTTGGGACTTATAAACCTAATGTCCCTGGATACATTTTTAATGTAAATAATGTAAATAATTACAATACCTCATCTCAGAAATATACACTGATATTGAAAGTACTGCGTCTTCCATATTTGTGATCTGTGCGCAACTTCTAATAACAATCAGCTCAAATGGCTAATCTGGATTTGGCTTGTGTATAAGACCGTTGAGGTTGGATTAAAGGAATCGTATTTTTGTTATTTGCAAAATGAAAAAAAATGTGTCATTTTATTCAATTAATTTAACTGCGATTATTTTTTCGATATTATCTTCAAAGCGATGAATCATTTTGATTTTTTTTTCTTTCTAATAAACATCCCCATGTTAAAAATTCAGTCGCATTCCATCTACCCACACCCACTTTCTTAATTCTATTCTTTATTTTCTTTTTTGTCTCTTTCGCCGTGCTAACCATGTAGAAGAAGAAAATTAAAAATCAAGTCAATTTTTGCAGCCACTGCATCGTCCCTTGATATTTGCAGTTTTAAATGTTGCATGAAAAGAAAAAAATAAATAAATAAAAACCGCTGGCAAGATTATGAATTAAGTGCTCGAACTCATATGAATATTAGCGAATGCTTTTTAATTATTTTTATTATTATAGAACAGAGATTACGTTTGAGATTTTTTTTATCGTTTCTTTTTTAAAATTTGTTTCCATATTTCTATAATTTGATGTTTATCTAATTAGTGAAGGAATTAGATTTGTGGTTGGAACATCTAACCTGATATTTCAACTCGCTTCTCAGTACACAAATGCTTTACCGTGTTTTGTGGGCACAATCATGCAAATGCGACTCACATAGAATCCGGACACACGCAAAAAATCACGATTCTATCTTAAATTATCTACTGAAATAATCTTCCGTTAAGTTGATTAAAAAAACGAACAAAAAATATATTCGCAATGATTTTTATAGCAGAATAATTCGTTAGAAAATCCTGGAAATTATAGCGTTTACGAAAAGTACAGATTCAAATTGTACATGACCAGATTGTCGCAAATAATAAGCGTGTAAATCATTTATAGGTCTTCGGTAATTTAGTTATATAAAAACGCGGTAGACAAATACATGAACGCATATCATTGTGCCTCGTCCAGGTAAACATATTCTTTTAAAATCTTTTGAGTGTAACTATTGTTTAAATACGGAGGTACAAATAACGATAATTGTTACAGAGGTGTGGATATTATAAAGATTATGGAGGTACAAATGTGGTGAGAGATATGGCAGCTTAGATATTGTGATGATTAGGCTGGTTCAGGTAGTACAAAAGGTTATGGAGGTAGGTATAATGAAATGGTTATGGTTGTACGAATAGTACACATTTTGGAGGGGTTAGTGTAACGTTTATGGCGGTACTGATCGTGCAACAGTTATAGCAGCAGAGATAGTATGACCATTGTGGAGGTACAGTAGACTAACGGCTAGTGACGTGTGAATAGTGAAAACGTTTATGAAACTTTAACTACTTCTACATTGACCACTGATGAACTGTGTGAATGCTTGTTTACTTCCTTGATAGCAGCTCCGATGAATGTGTGAATCTTTACATTGCACCTAGAGACTCGGTCCTTGTTACTATCTATTTACTAGGCCTATCAAATACATTATAAATAGCCTCTACGTGCAGAGTTTTACACTATTTACATTATTCGGAATATTATCCTCATCTTTTACATATTTATCTTCATTTATTACAAGGTTTCGGCCGTTGTACGCTCCGGGCTTCTTCAGGTGGTTGGAATATAGAACTGAACCCTTTATTTCACTCACTGGGGTAGACTGTTTTAGTTCCACGTGCCATGTCTAATGGATATCAGTTATCAGTTATCTCCTGTTAATTCCCCTCTCCAAGTCCACTGCCTGAACCGGGTATTGAACTTACACTCTTTGGGTCTTGTTCCCGGATCTAACTAACGCTTTTATCCACTGTGCCACTTTAGGATATCTGTGTATTAATTTCTGGGTATTATAAACCTAATGCCTTCAGCAACCTTTTTTCACCGGTGCTCATATTGCAATTTTTGTTGTTATCATTGCATTTTTTTTGTTTTTTTTTAACAGAGCTCATATTGCAATTTTTGTTGTTATCACTTTTCTCTAGGACTCCTTATTACTGGTTCCCATACTGTATTCATTTCTATGTTTGGTCGGCTCAGTAGATGTTTCTTTTCCTCTTTGAATAAGAATTTACATTTTGGGTTTGATGAAAAATTTGGAAATTAAACACCAGTCAGACAAATAGGATGTGATATCTAATAAATTGTTAAGACAAAAAGCCATTCTTTCAAAACAATAACAACTCAAATTCGATCTTAGAGATGTTCACACTAGAACAGACAACACAGGCCGGCAGCTATGAATTCATCGCAAGTATGCAGTAGTCATCGCGCCGATTAGGCGGGCGGGGAGTTGAGTTGGCCGGTGTTAAGTTGCCCGGAATGGAATGTCCCTTACTGTCCCAGTTGTAAGAGTGGCATAACGGTTATCCTAGCTAAAATTAAATCGTCATACCGAATTTAAATTTCATTTATACTGTTGCGCACTCATGCCCTAGGGAAAAGAAAGAATCCAATTTTCTCCTCTTCTATCAGCCAGGCGGGAAGAAGAGGAACTTTGGATGCAAAACCCCTGATAAGCCAAAGGAAAACCTCGCTATTATATTCCTTAAGAAGTCAAGCAATTTCCAAATAATAAAGCAAAGGAATCCTCGGAGATCCATGATTCTCTGCGACCTGAAAAGACATATTATTTTCTCTTTAATTTGAAAAAAAAAATCTCTTTAAGAGAAATAAGTTAATGTCCTTCATTACCTATTACCAAATGTGTCGTTAAAATCTATTATTATAAATGAAGCTACACAGTTAATATCAACATCTTATATTTTATTAAAGTAATTTCATAATTTAGTTCGGTTCGAAATTTAAGCGTGTATTACCAGTGAAGGCTGGAGCGTACAACGACCGAAACGTTGCGAATATGGCAATAAAGTTGTGGACAATGGACCTAACGATGTAAATACTTGGTTCGGTTCGAAATTCCAACGTATATCACCTGAAGAAGGCCGGAGCGGAAAACGGCCGAAACTTCATGAATATGGCAATAAAGATGTGGACAATGGACCGAACGACGTAAACAGTTGGTTCGATTAGAAATTCCAACATATATCAATGAGGAAGGCCGGAACGTACAACGAGTGAAACGTCGTGAATATGGCCTTAACGATAAGAACGACAGTACGAAAGATGTACATAGTGTAAATAGTTAAAATCTCTCATCTCAGAAATATAGACAGAAATTTCATTTTAATAAAAACATTATATTATATAATTAAAATATATAATTTATATTCTTTGTGTGTTTTCTATAAATATTTTAATAATAATATTCTGATGAATTTTCTCCTTTTGGTACCTCAAGATTGGCGACAAAGTCTCATCATTTTACAGATAAAATGGTCAGATGTAACTGTATCTTCTATGCTAACGGTTGTGGAATTCTTTTCCGGCTACTTGCTTTCAAGTCAACTTTGACTTCAGAGATTTAAATGTAATATCAATCGTTATCTTTTGACTTTTTAATTCCTGTTCTTTTATTGTTCTCGATCTTTAATGGTGTTTCTCATTTTCCCCCATATTTTACATGTCTTAGTGGCTTTCTTACCTTGTTTGGGGTGAAATGATTCAAAAGAATAATATTAAAAGTTTACTTTAACATGCATTTCCTTTCTTATGCTGCATACTAAAAAAATAAAGAAAATTAAATTTAAATAAAAGAAAAAAAAATTATCTGCTTTACTTCCCTGTTGTGAAAAAAAATTTTAATAAATAAATGTTATTTTTTTAATCATTTCACCCCATGTAAGGCGGTAATGCGACTATGACGCAGGGAGTTAAAAAGTGAAAGAGAATGCGAACACTGGGAATAGGGAGGATTGAGTGAAGAACAAAAAATGAACAGGGTTAAAAAAAAAAAAAAAAAGACACAAGATGCCGTTTTAAGTTGAATTTAAATTTTTGAATATTGTAGTTATCAGGAAAGCAACAAAACGGAAGACATTTTTCAATAGATGGGAATTGCGATCAACTGTCGATTTACCATACAAATAAACTATTCTCAGGCCAGTACCATGCAGATGGCATATCTCTTCAGGTGGAATCCATGGTCTATCGAGACCGAGGGATGGCAGTATAATATATCTATAGTCCTAACCAAAATTAAAGAATTCATTTGGCACAATCTTTTACTATAATTATGAATCATTTCTGGGATTTGCAGGCAATGGGAAGTTTCACAGCGTTGTAAGTAACAACTGCTATGTGGGTCGATTCTCTTTCGTTCACTTCAAGGTAATGCCTTTGGAAAAGGCAAAAATCCATCTTCCCCCTGCTAAGCTTTCAATAACACGGATTGTTAGGGTTATCTTGACTTGCCTAATATACAGCCTGAAAACAGATGGGTTCCGAGAGGTGATCTTGCCCAAGTCACACCAACGATGCTAGAGGTACAGTGCATAAGGTACCCCGACAACAGTAATATTTTACGGGCATCATGACGTAATGTGTATCATTTCTACGGTTTCATTATCTCTAGACGCTGTAAATGACGTAGAAATGTCTTACATACAAATGTGTTTGCCTTCTATTTTGTATATAAGGGCTGAGTTTAAAAAGATTGGTCTTTAAAGGAAATTAAATCTCGAAGTTACTGTTTTCTGCTTTTGAACTTGGTGAAATACACATTCCTATTGCTAAAGAACAATCAAAGCCAAATATGAAATTGTGTTCATTCTGTTCATCCATATGTATGGTTGTTGTTAAAAAATGGACGGATCTGTAAATATAAATTAGAGAAAAGAAAATTATAGCATAGCAAAGGCTAACGAAATATTATTTCCTCGATAATGAAAAATCATTGCGAATAATTGAAATGGAAGCAATTCACTTGAATAAAACCTGTCTGACAGTATTTCCTGGATTCAGAACGACTCGCTAGCTTCCCGCTGGAAATTTAAAAAAATAATTAATAAAATTAAAATAAAACATTGTAGTTAGAAGTTTTACTTCAAAGACTAAAATAAATGTGAAAAATTATCGTATAATCGTCCCAAATTAATTTTTCCAAATGTATTTTTCCATTGATCTTATACCATGGTTTTTGATGTTTACAATTTTATTAATTATATATTTTTCGAATATTTTATTGATGCTATTTGTTTTCTCAGGGATTTTCTTTTTCTTAAAGATTTTATACCTTTCTTGAATTTAGCACCGAAAAACACCACCTAATTTATTTTCCGGAAACATTATTTTTTCCCTCTTCTATAATGTCACCAAACTATCCGTGTGGAAGTGAGTTGTCGACATTTTAAGAGTGTTATTTAGCACATGAGGAATTAGATATTTGATAAAAATAGAAAGAAAAAAAAAACAGGAAGAAGTCATTCCGTCAATCAAAAAGAAAAAAAACTAAAAACTTAAAAAATAGAAATTCAGAGAAAGTCCTACGCAATACTGAAGTTTTTATTCCAGTCGTCAATTTACCGCAATTTACATGTCTTGTCAAATGTATCATAACGCTATTCTGCAAACCGTATCATGCTTTTGTCTCCTGGATACATTAAGGAATACAAGGTTCGGAGAAATGTCATATTTTGTGACTCAAGCGTTTTTAGGTCTCAAAAGAGTTACACCGATTTTCACAGCACGATATACCAAAAAAAGGGAGCATGTTTTTGTGCTAATTTCACGTAACAATTGGTACTAATAATTTAATATTTTTAGCAAATAGATTTTAATTTAACCAAAAATAAAAAAAAATTAAAAAAATAACAAGAACGGAAATGGAAACAGAAAAATACTTCCTCCGCTGCTGTGGTCACTTGAGTTACTTTAGTGGCATCGGCTGTGGAAGTTTCAAAATAATATTAGGCTCATGCTCCAGGCTGGCCATTTCCTTCGGGAGAAGGCCGGGATCATTACTCGGTGACTGAGGCGTCCCTAGCACAGGAAGAAGGCTGGGATCATTACCTGATGACTGAGGCGTCCCTAACACTGGAAGAAGGCTGGGATCATTACCCGGTGACTGAGGCGTCCCTAACATGGGAAGAAGGTTGGGATCATTACCCGGCGACTGAGGCGTCCCTAACACTGGAAGAAGGCTGGGATCATTACCCGGTGACTGAGGCGTCCCTAACATGGGAAGAAGGTTGGGATCATTAGCCGGTGATTGAGGCGTCCCTAACACTGGAAGAAGGCTGGGATCATTACCCGGTGACTGAGGCGTCCCTAACATGGGAAGAAGGTTGGGATCATTAGCCGGTGATTGAGGCGTCCCTAACACGGGAGGAAGGTTGGGATCATTACCCGGTGACTGAGGCGTCCCTAACATGGGAAGAAGGTTGGGATCATTAGCCGGTGATTGAGGCGTCCCTAACACGGGAGGAAGGTTGGGATCATTACCCGGTGACTGAGGCGTCCCTAACACGGGAGGAAGGTTGGGATCATTACCCGGTGACTGAGGCGTCCCTAACATGGGAAGAAGTTTGGGATCATTACCCGGTGACTGAGCCGTCCCTAACATGGGAAGAAGGCTGGGACCATTACCCGGTGACTGAGGCGTCCCTAACACGGGAAGAATGCTAGGCTCATTACCCGGTGACTGAGGTGTCCCTTACACGGGAAGTGCCGAGGTGATTTGAGCATTTTTTCCGCAGTATTGCCGTTAAACCTACTTTACACAATACTTGTGTCAAATTTGAGCACTCTGAAAAATCCCACTGTCTGCTTAGGCCATACATTGAAATTTCTTTTCAGTACTGGTTTTTTTTTTTGTTTCCTCAAGGTCAATAAAAATGGACGACCAACAATTAGACAGAGACATGAAAATATTATTCAGAATGCCAAGAAAATTTGTCTAGAATTAAGAAAGAAAAGAATTAAGAAAGAAAAGAATTAAGAAAGAAAAGAATTAAGAAAGAAAAGAATTAAGAAAGAAAAGAATTAAGAAAGAAAAGAATTAAGAAAGAAAAGAATTAAGAAAGAAAAGAATTAAGAAAGAAAAGAATTAAGAAAGAAAAGAATTAAGAAAGAAAAGAATTAAGAAAGAAAAGAATTAAGAAAGAAAAGAATTAAGAAAGAAAAGAATTAAGAAAGAAAAGAATTAAGAAAGAAAAGAATTAAGAAAGAAAAGAATTAAGAAAGAAAAGAATTAAGAAAGAAAAGAATTAAGAAAGAAAAGAATTAAGAAAGAAAAGAATTAAGAAAGAAAAGAATTAAGAAAGAAAAGAATTAAGAAAGAAAAGAATTAAAAAGAAAAAAAGAATTAAGAAAGAAAAGAATTAAGAAAAAAGAGAGAAAAAGAATTAAGAAAAGAAAAGAATTAAGAAAGAAAAGAATTAAGAAAAAAAGAAAGAAATTAAGAAAAGAAAAAGAATTAAAAAAAAAAAAAAGAATTAAGAAAGAAAAGAATTAAAAAGAAAAAAAGAAAAGAAAAGAAAAAAAAGAAAAAAAGAAAAAGAAAAGAAAAAAGAATTAAGAAAAGAAAAAAGAATTAAGAAAGAAAAGAATTAAGAAAAAGAAAAGAATTAAGAAAGAAAAGAAAAGAAAGAAAAAGAATTAAGAAAGAAAAGAATTAAAAGAAAAGAATTAAAAAAAGAAAAGAAAAAAGAAAAGAAAGAAAGAAAAAAAAGAAAATTAAGAAAGAAAAAGAATTAAAAAGAAAAAAAAAAATTAAGAAAAAAAAAGAAAAAAAGAAAGAAAAGAATTAAGAAAAAAGAAAAATTAAGAAGAAAAAAAGAAGAAGAAAGAAAAGAATTAAAAAAGAAAGAAAAGAATTAAGAAAGAAAAGAATTAAGAAAGAAAAGAATTAAGAAAGAAAAGAAAAAAAAAAAGAAAAGAATTAAGAAAAAAAAAGAAAAAAAAGAAAGAAAAGAGAAAAAAAGAAAAAAAAAAAAAAGAAAGAAAAAAGAAAAGAATTAAGAAAGAAAAGAATTAAAAAGAAAGAAAAAATAGAGAAAAAAAGAATTAAAAAAGAAAGAAAAAAGAAGAGAAAAGAATTAAAAAAGAAAGAAAAAAAGAAAAGAATTAAAAAAAAGAAAAAAAAAGAAAGAAAAGAATTAAAAAGAAAAGAAAAAGAAAGAAAAGAATTAAAAAGAAAAGAATTAAGAAAGAAAAGAATTAAGAAAGAAAAAGAATTAAGAAAAAAAAGAATTAAAAAGAAAGAAAAAAGATGAGAAGAAAGAATTAAAAAAAAAAAAAGAATTAAGAAAGAAAAGAATTAAAAAGAAAGAAAAAAGAAAATAAAGAAAAAAAAGAAAAAGAAAAAAGAAAAGAGAAAAGAATTAAAAAAAGAAAAGAATTAAGAAAGAAAAAAAAAGAAAGAAAAGAATTAAGAAAGAAAAGAATTAAAAAAGAAAGAAAATAATGAAAAAAGAATAAAAAAGAAAGAAAAAAGAAGAGAAAAGAATTAAAAAAGAAAAGAATTAAGAAAAGAAAAGAATTAAAAAGAAAAGAATTAAGAAAGAAAAGAATTAAAAAGAAAAAAAAAAGAATTAAGAAAGAAAAGAAAAAAAGAAAGAAAAGAATTAAAAAAGAAAAGAAAAGAAAGAAAAAGAATTAAAAAGAAAAAAATTAAGAAAGAAAAGAATTAAGAAAGAAAAAAAAATAGAAGAAAGAAAAGAATTAAGAAAAAAAGAAAAAAAAGAGAGAAAGAATAAAAAGAAAGAAAAAGAAAAAAGCAAAGAATTAAAAAAAGAATTAAGAAAGAAAAGAAAAAATTAAGAAAGAAAAGAATTAAAAAAGAAAGAAAAAGAAAAGAATTAAAAAAAAAAAAAATTAAGAAAAAAAAAGAATTAAGAAAAAAAAAAGAATTAAGAAAAGAAAAAAAAAGAAAGAAAAATAATTAAGAAAGAAAAGAATTAAAAAGAAAAAAAAATTAAGAGAGAAAAAGAAAGAAAAAAAAAAAGAATTAAAAAAAGAAGAAAAAAAAGAAAAAAGAAAAAAAAAGAAAAAAGAAAGAAAAAGAATTAAGAAAGAAAAGATAAAAAGAAAGAAAAAAAAAAGAAAAGAATAAAAAAAAGAAAAAAAAG
Organism: Acanthosepion pharaonis; assembly: GCA_903632075.3. NCBI lineage: Eukaryota > Metazoa > Mollusca > Cephalopoda > Sepiida > Sepiidae > Acanthosepion > Acanthosepion pharaonis. Next base: position 568,248 of record CAHIKZ030001134.1, read on the forward strand.
AATGAGAAAAAGAAAAAAAAAAAAAATTAAGAAAGAAAAGAATTAAGAAAGAAAAGAATTAAGAAAGAAAGAATTAAAAAAAAATTAAAAAAGAAAAAAGAATTAAGAAAGAAAAAAAGAATTAAAAAAAAAAAAATTAAGAAAGAATTAAAAAAGAAAGAAAAAAGAAAAGAAAAAAAAAAGAAAGAAAAGAATTAAGAAAGAAAAGAAAAAAAAAATTAAAAGAAAGAAAAGAATTAAGAAAGAAAAAATTAAGAAAGAAAAAATTAAAAAGAAAAAAAATTAAGAAAGAAAAGAATTAAAAAAAAAAGAAAAAAGAAAGAAAAAGAATTAAAAAGAAAGAAAAAAGAAGAGAAAAAGAATTAAAAGAAAAAAAAAAGAAAAAAGAAAAGAAAAAATAAAAGAAAGAAAAGAAAAGAAAGAAAAGAATTAAAAAAGAAAAAAAATTAGAAGAAAGAAAAGAATTAAAAAAGAAAAAAATTAAGAAAGAAAAGAATTAAAAAAAAAAAAGAAAAAGATGAGAAAAGAATTAAGAAAGAAAAAAAGAATTAAAAAAAAAAAAGAATTAAGAAAGAAAAAGAAAGAATTAAAAAAAGAAAAGAAAAGAATTAAGAAAAAAAAAAAGAATTAAGAAAGAAAAAGAATTAAGAAAGAAAAGAATTAAGAAAGAAAAGAAATTAAGAAAGAAAAGAATTAAGAAAGAAAAGAAGAATTAAAAAAGAAAAAAAAAAGAAGAAAAGAAAGAAAAAGAAAAGAAAAGAAAGAAAGAAAGAATTAAAATAAGAAAAAAAAAAAGAAAAGAAAAGAATTAAAAAAAAGAAAAAAAAGAAGAAAAGAATTAAAAAGAAAGAAAAGAATTAAGAAAGAAAAAGAAAAGAAAAAAGAAAAGAAAAAAAGAAAGAAAAAAGAAGAGAAAAAAAAAAAAAAAGAAAGAAAGAAGAAAAAGAATTAAAAAAGAAAGAAAAATAGATGAGAAAAAGAATTAAAAAAGAAAGAAAAATAGAAGAAAGAAAGAATTAAAAAAAGAAAAAAAAAAAAGAAAGAAAGAAAGAATTAAAAAAAAAAGAAAAATTAAGAAAGAAAAGAATTAAAAAAAAAAGAAAAAATTAAGAAAGAAAAGAATTAAAAAGAAAAAAAAAATTAAAAAAAAAAAAAGAATTAAAAAAGAAAAAAAAAAGAAAGAAAAGAATAAAAAAAAAGAAAAAAGAAGAAAAGAAAGAAAAAAAAAAGAAAAAAGAAAAGAAAAAAGAATTAAAAAAGAAAAGAATTAAGAAAGAAAAGAATTAAGAAAGAAAAGAAAAAAGAAAGAAAAAAAAAAAAGAAAAAAAAGAATTAAAAAGGAAAGAAAAAAAGAAAGAAAGAAAAAAAGAAAAAAAAGAAAAGAAAAGAATTAAGAAAGAAAAGAATTAAAAAAAAAAAAAAGAAAAATTAAAAAGAAAGAATTAAAAAAAAAAGAATTAAGAAAGAAAAGAATTAAAAAGAAAAAAAGAAAAAAGAATAAAAAGAAAGAAAAAAGAAAGAAAAAAGAATTAAAAAGAAAAGAAAAAGAAAAAAAAGAAAAAAGAAAAGAAAAGAATTAAAAAAGAAAAGAAAAAGAAAGAAAAAAAGAATTAGAAAAGAAAAAAAAATAAAAAAAAAGAAGAAAGAAAAGAATTAAGAAAAAAAAAATTAAAGAAGAAAGAATTAAAAAAGAATTAAGAGAGAAAAGAATTAAAAAAGAATTAAGAAAGAAAAGAATTAAAAAAGAAAAAAAAGAAAGAAAAAAATTAAGAAAGAAAAAAAAAAAAAGAAAAAAAGAATTAAGAAAGAAAAGAATTAAGAAAGAAAAGAATTAAGAAAAAGAAAAGAACAAAAAAAAGAAAAAATTAAGAAAGAAAAGAATTAAAAAAAGAAAGAAAAAAGAAAGAAAAGAATAAAAAAGAAAAGAAAAAATTAAGAAAGAAAAGAATTAAAAAAAAAAAAAAGAATGAAGAAAAATTAAAAAAAAAAGAATTAAAAAAGAAAAGAATTAAAAAAGAAAAGAAAAAAGAAAAAAAAAAGAACAAAAAAGAAAGAAAAGAATTAAGAAAGAAAAGAATTAAGAAAGAAAAGAATTAAGAAAAAAAGAATTAAAAAAAAAGAAAAATTAAGAAAGAAAAAAAGAAAAAAAAAAGAAAAAAAAGAATTAAGAAAGAAAAAGAATTAAGAAAGAAAAGAATTAAAAAAGAAAAGAAAAAAGAAAAGAATTAAAAGAAAGAAAAAGAAGAAAAGAAAAAAGAAAAAAAATTAAGAAAAAAAGAATTAAGAAAGAAAAGAATTAAGAAAAAAAAAGAATAAAAAGAAAGAAAAAAAAAAGAAAGAAAAGAATTAAAAAAAAAAAAAAAAGAGAAAAGAATTAAAAAAAAAAGAAAAAAGAAAGAAAAGAAAAAAGAAAGAAAAAAGAAAAGAAAAAAAAGAAAAAAAAAAAAGAATTAAGAAAAAAAAGAATTAAGAAAAAAAAAGAATTAAGAAAAAAAAAATTAAAAAAAAAAGAAAAAGAAAGAAAAAGAAAGAAAAAAGAAAAAAAAAGAAAAGAGAAAAGAATAAAAAAGAAAGAAAAAAAAAAAAGAATTAAAAGAAAGAAAGAAAGAAAAAAAGAAAGAAAAAAAGAAGAAAGAAAAAAAAAAAAAGAAAAAAAAAGAAAAAAGAATTAAAAGAAAGAAAAAAGAAGAGAAAAAGAATTAAAAAGAAAGAAAAGAGAGAAAGACCAAAAAAGAAAGAAAAAGAATTAAGAAAGAAAAGAATTAAGAAAGAAAAGAAAAAAAAAGAAAGAAAAAAGAAGAAAAAGAAAAAAAGAAAGAATTAAGAAAAAAGAAAAAAAGAAAAGAATTAAGAAAAAAGAAGAAAAAAGAAAGAAAAAAAATAAAAAGAAAGAAAAAAGAGAAAAGAAAAAAAGAAAAGAAAGAATAGAGAAAAGAATTAAAAAAGAAAAGAAAAATTAAGAAAGAAAAGAATTAAAAAAAAAGAAAAAAAGATGAGAAAAAAAAAAAAAAAAAAAAAAATTAAGAAGAAAAGAATTAAAAAAGAAAAAAAAAAAAGAAGAAAAAAAGAATTAAGAAAGAAAAAGAATTAAAAAGAAAAAAAAAAGAAGAAAAGAATTAAGAAAAAAAAAGAATTAAAAAAAATTAAAAAAAGAATTAAGAAAGAAAAGAATTAAAAAAGAAAAGAATTAAGAAAAGAAAGAATTAAAAAAGAAAAAAAAAAGAATTAAGAAAAAAATTAAAAAAGAAAAGAAAAAAGAAAAGAAAAGAATTAAGAAAGAAAAAAATTAAGAAAGAAAAAGAATTAAGAAAGAAAAAAAAGAAAAAAAAGAAAAGAATAAAAAAGAAAGAAAAAAGAAGAATTAAGAAAGAAAGAAAAAAAAGAAAGAAAAGAAAAAAAAAAAAAAAAATTAAGAAAGAAAAAAATTAAGAAAAAAAAAGAATAAAAGAAAAGAATTAAAAGAAAATTAAGAAAGAAAAGAATTAAAAAGAAAGAAAAAAAGAAAAAAAAAAGAATTAAGAAAAAAAAGAAAAAAGAAAGAAAAAAAAGAAGAAAGAAAGAAAAAAAAAAAAAGAAAAAAAATGAAAAAAAAAAAAAAAAAAAAGAAAAAAAAAAGAAAAATTAAAAAAAAAAAGAATTAAGAAAGAAAAGAATTAAAAAGAAAAAAAAATTAAGAAAGAAAAGAATTAAAAAAAGAAAAAAAAAAGAAAAAAAGAATTAAAAAAGAAAGAAAAAGAAAAAAAATTAAAAAAAAAAAGAAAAAAGAAAGAAAAGAATTAAGAAAGAAAAAAATTAAGAAGAAAAGAATTAAGAAAGAAAAAAATTAAGAAAAGAAAGAATAAAAAAGAAAAAAGAAAGAGAAAAGAATTAAGAAAGAAAGAATTAAAAAGAAAGAAAATTAAGAAAAAGAAAAGAAAAAGAAAGAGAAAAGAATTAAAAAAAAGAAAGAAAAAAAAGAAAAAAAGAATTAAAAGAAAGAAAAAAAGAAAAGAATTAAAAAAAGAAAAAAATTAAGAAAGAAAAGAAAAAGAAAGAAAAGAAAAAAGAAAAAAGAAAAAAAAAAGAAGAAGAAAGAAAGAAAAAGAAAAGAAAAGAAAGAAAAGAATTAAGAAAGAAAAAAATTAATGAGAAAAAAGAATTAAAAAGAAAAAAATTAAGAAAAGAAAAAGAAAAAAGAAAGAAAAAGAAAGAAGAAAGAAAAAAAAAAAGAAAAAAAAAAGAAAAAGAATTAAAAAAGAAAGAAATAAGAAAAA
>CAHIKZ030001134.1:575000-587113 GCA_903632075.3 Acanthosepion pharaonis
GAATTAAAAAAGAAAAGAAAAAGAAGAGAAAAGAATTAAAAAGAAAGAAAAGAGAGAAAAGAAAAAAAAAGAAAAAAAAGAAAGAGAAAAAGAAAAAAAGAAAAAAAGAGAAAAGAAAAAAGAAAGAGAAAGAAAAAGAATTAAAAAAAAAAAAAAAAAGAAAAGAAAAAAGAATTAAAAAAAGAAAAAAAAAATAGAAGAAAAAGAATAAAAAAGAAAGAAAAAAATAGAAGAAAGAAAGAAAAAAAAAGAAAAGAATTAAGAAAGAAAAGAATTAAAAAAGAAAGAAATTAAGAAAGAAAAAAATTAAAAGAAAAAAAGAGAAAAGAATTAAAAAGAAAAAAAAAGAATTGAGAAAAGAAAAAAAAAGAAAAAAAGAATTAAGAAAAAAAGAAAAAAGAAAGAAAAAAAAAAGAAAAAGAAAAAAAAAAAAAGAAAAAAAAAGAAAAAAAAAAAGAAGAGAAAAAAGAAAAAAAAAGAAAGAAAAAAAGAAAAAAATTAAAAGAAAGAAAAAAAAAAAATTAAAAAGAAAAAGAATTAAAAAAGAGAAAAAAAAAGAAAAAAAGAAAAATAGAAGAGAGAAAGAATTAAAAAAGAAAAAAATTAGAAAAGAAAAAGAAAAAAAAAGAAAAAAATTAAGAAAGAAAAGAATTAAAAAGAAAAAAAATAGAAAAAAAGAAAAAAAAAAAAAAAAAAAGAAAGAAAAGAATTAAAAAGAAAAAAAAAAAAAAAAAATTGAAAAAAGAATAAAAAAAAAAAAATTAAGAAAGAAAAGAATTAAAAAGAAAAGAAAAAGAAAAGAAAAAGAATTAAAAAAAAAATTAAAAGAAAGAATTAAGAAAGAAAAAAAAAAGAAAAGAAAAAAAAGAAAAAAAAAAGAAAAAAATTAAGAAAAGAAAAAGAAAAAAAGAAAAGAAAAAAAGAAAAAGAGAAAAAAATTAAAAAGAAAGAAAAAATTAGAAGAGAAAAATTAAAAAAAGAAAGAAAAATAGATGAGAAAAAGAATTAAAAAAGAAAGAAAAATAGATGAGAAAAAGAATAAAAAAAAAGAAAAAAAAGAAAGAGAAAAAGAATAAAAAGAAAGAAAAATAGAAAGAGAAAGAAAAAAAAAAGAAAAAGAAGAGAAAAAGAATTAAAAAGAAAGAAAAAAAAAAAAGAAAAAGAAAAAAAAGAAAAAAAAAAGAAAGAAAAGAAAAAAAAGAAAAAAAAGAATTAAGAAAAAAAAGAAAAAAGAAAGAAAAAAGAAAAGAATTAAAAAAAGAAAAGAATTAAAAGAAAGAAAAGATAGAAAGAAAGAAAAAGAATTAAGAAAAAAAGAAAAAAAAAAAAAAAAAGAATTAAGAAAGAAAAGAAAAAAAAAAAGAAAAAAAAATTAAAAAAAAGAATTAAAAAAAAAAAAAAAAAAAGAAGAAAGAAAGAATTAAAAAGAAAGAAAAGAAGAAGAAAAAAAGAATTAAAAAAAAAAGAAAAAAAAGAAGAGAGAAAGAATTAAAAAGAAAGAAAAAAAGATGAGAAAAGAATTAAAAAGAAAAGAAAAAAAGAAGAAAAAAATTAAAAAAGAAAAAAAAAAGAGAAAAAAGAAAAAGAAAGAAAAAAAAGAAAAAAAGAATTAAAAAAGAAAGAAAGAAAAAAGAAAGAAAAATAGAAAGAAAGAAAAAAAAAAAAAAAGAAAAAAGAAAGAAAAGAATTAAAAAAGAAAAAAAATAGAAGAGAAAAAAGAATTAAAAAAGAAAAGAAAAAAGAAAAAAAAAATTAAAAAGAAAAGAAAAAATAGAAGAAAGAAAAGAATTAAAAAGAAAAAAAAAAAGAAGAGAAAAAGAAAGAAAAGAAAAGAAATTAAGAAAGAAAAAAAGAAAAGAATAAAAAAAAGAAAAAAAGAAAGAAAAGAATTAAAAAAAAAAAAAGAAAGAAGAAAAAGAAAAGAAAAAGAAAAAAAAAGAGAAAGAAAAAAAAAAAGAAAAAAAGAAGAAAGAAAGAATTAAAAAAGAAAAGAAAAAAAAAAGAAAGAAAAGAAAAAAGAAAAGAATAAAAAAAAAAAAGAATTAAGAAAAAAAAAATTAGAAGAAAAAAAAAAAAAAAAAAAAAAAAAAGAAAAAAAAAAAATTAAAAAGAAAAAAATTAAGAAAAGAAAAAAAAAGAAAAAAAATAGAAAAGAACAAAAGAAAGAAAAAAAAGAAAAAAGAAAAGAAAAAAAGAAAAAAAAAAAGAAAAAAGAATGAGAAAAAATTAAAAAAGAAAAGAAAAGAAAGCAAAAGAATTAAAAAAAGAAAAAAAAAGATGAGAAAGAAAGAAAAAAGAAAGAAAAAAAGAAGAGAAAGAAAAAAAAAGAAAAGAAAAAAAGAAAAAAAAAAAAAAAAAAGAAAAAAAAAAAGAGAAAAGAATTAAAAAAAAAAAAAATTAAGAAAGAAAAAAAGAAAAGAAAAAAAAAAAGAGAAAAGAATTAAAAAAGAAAGAAAAAAGATGAGAAAAGAATTAAAAAAGAAAGAAAAATAGAAAGAAAAAGAATTAAAAAAGAAAAAAAAAAAGAAAAAAAGAATTAAAAAAAAAGAAAAAAAATTAAGAAAAATAAAAAGAAAAAAAAAAATAAAGAAAAGAATAAAAAAAAGAAAAAAAAAAGAAGAAAAAGAAAAAAAAGAAAAAGAAGAAGAAAGAAAAAAAAGAAAAAAAAGAAAAAGAATAAAAAAAGAAAGAAAAAAAAAAGAATTAAAAAGAAAGAAAAAAAAGATGAGAAAAAAGAAAAAAAAAAAAAAAAAATAGATGAGAAAAGAATTAAAAAAAGAAAAAAATTAAGATGAGAAAAAAAGAATTAAAAAAAAAAAAAAGAATTAGAGAAAAAGAAAAAAAAAGAAAGAAAAAAAGAATGAGAGAAAAGAAAAAGAAAAGAAAAAAAAGATGAGAAAAGAATTAAAAAGAAAAAAAATAGATGAGAAAAAGAATTAAAAAAGAAAGAAAAATAGAAGAGAAAAAGAATTAAAAAAAGAAAAAAAAAGAAAAAAAAAATTAAAAAAAAAAAAAAGAAGATGAGAAAAGAAAAAAAAGAAGAAAAAAAAGAAAAAAAAAAAAAAAGAAAAGAAAAAGAAAAGAAAAGAAAAAAAAAAAGAAAAAAGAAAGAAAAGAAAAAAAGAAAAGAAAAGAAAAAAAAAGAAAAAAGAAAAAAAAATTAAGAAAGAATTAAAAAAGAAAGAAAAGAAAAGAAAAAAGAAAAAAAAGAAAGAAAAAGAAAAAGAAGAAAAAAAAGAAAAGAAAAATAGAAGAGAGAAAGAAATAAAAAAGAAAGAAAAATAGAAGAGAAAAAGAATTAAAAAAGAAAGAAAAAATTGAGAGAAGAAAAAAAAGAAAGAAAAATTAGAAAAGAAAGAAAAAAAGATGAAAAAAGAGAAAAAAATAAAAGAAAAAAAAAATAGAAGAGAGAAAGAATTAAAAAAGAAAAAAAAAATAGATGAGAAAAAGAATTAAAAAAGAAAGAAAAAATAGAAGAGAGAAAGAATTAAAAAGAAAGAAAAATAGATGAGAAAAAGAATTAAAAAAAAAAAAAAAGAAGAGAAAAAGAAAAAAAAAGAAAAGAAAAATAGATGAGAAAAAGAATTAAAAAAGAAAGAAAAATAGATGAAGAAAAAGAATAAAAAAAAAAAAAAAAAAGAAAGAGAAAAAAAAGAAAAAAAAGAAAAAAAAAAAAAAAAAGAAAAAAATAGAAAAGAAAAAGATTTAAAAAGAAAAAAAAAAGAAAAGAAAAAATAAAAAAAAAGAAAAAAAAGATGAAATAAAAAGAAAGAAAAAAAAGAAAAGAAAAATAGAAGAGAAAAAGAATTAAAAAAGAAAGAAAAAGAGAGAGAAAAGAATTAAAAAGAAAGAAAAAAGAAGAAAGAAAGAAAAAAAAAGAAAGAAAAAGAAGAGAAAAAGAAAAAAAAAAAAAAAAAAAAATTAAAAAAGAAAGAGAAAGAATTAAAAGAAAAGAAAAGAAAAATGAGAAAAGAATTAAAAAAGAAAAGAAAAGAAGAAAAGAAAAAGAATAAAAAAGAAAAAAAAATAAAAGAGAAAAGAAAGAAAAAGAAAGAAAAAAAAAGATGAGAAAGAATTAAAAAAGAAAAAAAAATAGAAGAGAGAAAGAATTAAAAAAGAAAGAAAAATAGATGAGAAAAAGAATTAAAAAAGAAAGAAAAAATAGATGAGAGAAAGAATTAAAAAAGAAAGAAAAATAGATGAGAAAAAGAATTAAAAAAGAAAGAAAAATAGAAGAGAGAAAGAATTAAAAAAAAAAAAAATAGAAGAGAGAAAGAATTAAAAAAGAAAGAAAAATAGATGAGAAAGAAATAAAAAGAAAGAAAAAAAATGAGAAAAAAGAATAAAAAAGAAAAGAAAAATAGAAGAAAAAGAATTAAAAAAAAAGAAAAAAAAAAGAAAAGAAAATAGAAAAAAAAGAAAGAAAAAAAAAAAAAAGAAAAAAAAGAAAGAAAAAAAAGAATTAAAAAAAAAGAAAAAAAAGAAAGAATAAAAAAAGAAAGAAAATAGAAAAAAGAAAAAAGAAAAAAATAAAAGAGAAAAAAAATTAAAAAAAAGAAAAAATAGAAAGAGAAAAAAATAAAAAAAGAAAGAAAAATAGAAGAGAGAAAGAATAAAAAAAAAGAAAAGAAAAGAAGATGAAAGAAAAAGAAAAAAAAGAAAAGAAAAATAGATGAGAAAAGAATTAAAAAAAAAAAAAAAGAAGAGAGAAAAAGAATTAAAAAAGAAAGAAAAAATAGATGAGAAAAGAAAAAAAAAAAAAAAAAATAGATGAGAAAAAAAAAAAAAAAGAAAAAAAGATGAGAAAAGAATTAAAAAAAAAGAAAATAGATGAGAAAAAGAAAAAAAAGAAAAGAAAAAATATGAGAGAAAAGAAAAAAAGAAAAAAAAATAGATGAGAGAAAGAATTAAAAAAGAAAGAAAAATAGATGAGAGAAAAGAATTAAAAAGAAAGAAAAATAGATGAGAGAAAGAATTAAAAAAGAAAGAAAAATAGATGAGAAAAAGAATTAAAAAAGAAAGAAAAAATAGAAGAGAGAAAGAATTAAAAAAGAAAGAAAAATAGATGAGAAAAAGAATTAAAAAGAAAGAAAACATAGAAGAGAGAAAGAATTAAAAAAGAAAGAAAAATAGATGAGAAAAAATTAAAAAAAAAGAAAAAAAAATAGAAGAGAGAAAGAATTAAAAAAAAAAAAAAAAAGAGAGAAAAAGAATTAAAAAGAAAAAAAAATAGATGAGAAAGAATTAAAAAAAAAAGAAAATAGAAGAAAAAAGAATTAAAAAGAAAAGAGAAGAGAAAAAGAATTAAAAAAGAAAAGAAAAAAGAAGAAAGAAAAGAATTAAAAAAGAAAAAAAATAGAAGAGAGAAAGAATAAAAAAAAAAAAAAAAAGAGAAGAAAAAAAGAAAAAAAAAAAGAAAAAAAAAAAGATGAGAAAAAGAATTAAAAAGAAAAAGAAAAAAGAAGAGAAAAGAATAAAAAAGAAAGAAAAAGAAGAGAAAAAGAATTAAAAAAGAAAGAAAAATAGAAGAGAGAAAAAAGAAAAAAAAGAAGAAAAAAAAGAAGAAAGAATTAAGAAAAGAAAGAAAAAGAAAGAAAAAAAGAAGAAATTAAAAAAGAAACAAAAAATAGAAAAAAAGAAAAAAGAAAAAGAAAAATAAAAAAGAAAGAAAAATAGAAAGAAAAGAATTAAAAAAGAAAGAAAAATAGAAGAGAAAAAAAAAAAAAAAAAAAAAAAGAAGAGAGAAAGAATTAAAAGAAAGAAAAAAGATGAGAAAAAGAAAAAAAGAAAAAAAAAAAGATGAGAGAAAAAAAAAAAAAAAAAAAGAAAAGATGAGAAAAAGAAAGAAAAAGAAAGAAAAAGAAAAAAAGAAAAAAAGAAGAGAGAAAAAAGAAAAAAAAATAGATGAGAAAAAGAATTAAAAAAGAAAGAAAACATAGAAGAGAGAAAGAATTAAAAAAGAAAGAAAAATAGATGAGAAAAAGAATTAAAAAAGAAAAAAAATAGAAGAGAGAAAGAATTAAAAAAGAAAGAAAAATAGATGAGAAAAAGAATTAAAAAAAAAAAAAAAATAGAAGAGAAAAAGAATTAAAAAAGAAAGAAAAAAGATGAAGAAAAAAGAATTAAAAAGAAAGAAAAATAGAAGAAAAAGAATTAAAAAAGAAAGAAAAATAGATGAGAAAAAGAATTAAAAAAGAAAGAAAAAAAGAAGAGAGAAAGAATTAAAAAAGAAAAAAAAATAGATGAGAAAAAGAATTAAAAAAGAAAGAAAAATAGATGAGAAAAAGAATTAAAAAAGAAAGAAAAAATAGAAGAGAGAAAGAATTAAAAAAGAAAGAAAAATAGATGAGAGAAAGAATTAAAAAAGAAAGAAAAATAGAAGAGAGAAAGAATTAAAAAGAAAAAAAATAGATGAGAGAAAGAATTAAAAAAGAAAGAAAAATAGATGAGAAAAAGAATTAAAAAAGAAAAGAAAAAAAAAGATGAAAAAAAGAATTAAAAAAGAAAGAAAAATAGATGAGAAAAAGAATTAAAAAAGAAAGAAAAATAGAAGAGAGAAAGAATTAAAAAAGAAAGAAAAATAGATGAGAAAAAGAATTAAAACGGAAGAAAAATAGATGAGAAAAAGAATTAAAAAAGAAAGGAAAATAGAAGAGAGAAAGAATTAAAAAAGAAAGAAAAATAGAAGAGAGAAAGAATTAAAAAAGAAAGAAAAAATAGAGAGAGAAAAGAATTAAAAAGAAAGAAAAAATAGAAGAGAGAAAGAATTAAAAAAGAAAGAAAAATAGATGAGAGAAAGAAATAAAAAAGAAAGAAAAATAGATGAGAGAAAGAATTAAAAAAGAAAAAAAAAGAGAAAAGAATTAAAAAGAAAAAAAATAGATGAGAGAAAGAATTAAAAAGAAAGAAAAATAGAAGAGAGAAAGAATTAAAAAGAAAGAAAAAAATAGAGAAAAAGAATTAAAAAAAAAAAAAATAGAAGAGAAAAAGAATTAAAAAGAAAGAAAATAGAAAAAAAAAAAGAAAGAAAAAAAGAAAGAAAAAATAAAAAGAAAGAAAAAAGATGAGAAAAGAAAAAAAAAATAGATGAGAAAAAATTAAAAAAAAAAAGAAAAAAATAGAAGAAAAGAATTAAAAAAAAAAGAAAAAAAAAATTAAAAAGAAAGAAAAAAAAATGAGAAAAAAAAAAAAAAAAGGAAAAAGAGAGAAAAGAATTAAAAAAGAAAGAAAAAATAGAAGAGAAAGAAAAAAAAAAAAGAAAAAAGATGAGAAAGAAAAAAAAGAAAAAGATGAAAGAAAAAAAAAAGAAAGAAAAAATAGAGAGAAAGAATTAAAAAAGAAAAAAAATAGATGAGAAAAGAATTAAAAAAGAAAGAAAAAAGATGAGAAAAGAGAAAAGAATTAAAAAAATAGAGAGAGAAAAGAAAAAAAAAGAAAAAAAAGATGAGAAAAGAAAAAAAAGAAAGAAAAATAGATGAGAGAAAGAATTAAAAAAGAAAGAAAAATTAAGAAGAGAAAAGAATTAAAAAGAAAAAAAAGATGAGAAAAAGAATAAAAAGAAAAAAAAAAAGAAAAAAAAAAAAAAAAAAAAGAAGAGAAAAAGAATCAAAAAAAAGAAAGAAAAATAGAGAAAAAGAATTAAAAAGAAAGAAAAAATAGATGAGAAAAAGAAAAAAAAAAAAAAAGAAGAGAGAAAAAGAAAAAAAAGAAAAAAAAAATAGATGAGAAAAAAGAAAAAAAGAAAGAAAAATAGATGAGAAAGAATTAAAAAAGAAAGAAAAAAATGAGAAAGAAAAAAAAAGAAAAAAAAAGAAAAGAAAGAATGAAAAAAAAGAATTAAATGAGAAAAAAAAAAAAAAATAAATGAGAAAAGAATTAAAAAAAAAAAAAAAATAGATGAGAGAAAGAATTAAAAAAGAAAGAAAAATAGAAGAGAAAAAGAATTAAAAAAGAAAGAAAAATAGATGAGAAAAAGAAAAAAAAAAAAAAAAAAATAGAGAAAAAAGAAAGAAAATTAAAAAAAAGAAAAAAAAAGAAAAAAAGAATTAAAAAAAAAAAAAAAAAGAAAAGAAAAAGAATTAAAAAAGAAAGAAAAAAAGATGAGAAAAAGAATAAAAAAAAAAAATAGAAAAAAGAAAAAAAAGAAAAAAAATAGATGAGAGAAAGAATTAAAAAGAAAGAAAAAAGAAGAGAAAGAATTAAAAAAAAGAAAAAAAAGATGAAGAAAAAAAAAAATAAAAGAAAAAAGATGAAAAAAAAAAAAAAAGAAAAAAATAGAAGAGAAAAGAATTAAAAAGAAAAAAAAAAGAAGAGAAAAGAAAAAAAAAGAAAAAATAGATGAGAGAAAAATTAAAAAAAGAAAAAAAAAGAAGAGAGAAAAGAAAAAAAAAAAGAAAGAAAAAAAGAAGAAAAAGAAGATGAAAAAAAAAAAAAGAAAGAAAGAAAAGAATTAAAAAAAAAAAAAAAAGAAAGAAAAAAAGAAGAAAAAGAATTAAAAAGAAAAAAAATAGAGAAAAAGAATAAAAAGAAAGAAAATAGAGAGAGAAAATTAAAAAAGAAAAAAAAATAGATGAGAAAAATTATAAAAGAGAAAAAAAAGAGAAAAAAAAAAAAGAAAGAAAAAAAGAATGAAAAAATAAAAAAGAAAGAAAAATAGAAGAGAGAAAGAATTAAAAAAGAAAGAAAAATAGATGAGAGAAAGAATTAAAAAGAAAGAAAAATAGAAGAGAAAAAGAATTAAAAAAGAAAGAAAAATAGAAGAGAGAAAGAATTAAAAAAGAAAGAAAAATAGAAAAAGAAAAAAAAGAAAAGAAAAGAAAAAAAGAATTAAAAAAAAAGAAAAAGAATGAGAAAAATGAGAAAAAAAAAAAAAAGAAAAGAAAAAAAAAAAGAATTAAAAAGAAAAAAAAATAGAAGAAAAAGAAAAGAAAAAAAAAAGAAAAAAAAATAGAGAGAGAAAGAATTAAAAAGAAAAAAAAAAAGAAGAGAAAAAAGACAAAAAAAAAAAAAAAATGAGAAAAAAAAAAAAAGAAAGAAAAATAGATGAGAAAAGAAAAAAAAGAAAGAAAAAGAAGAGAAAAGAAAAAAGAAAGAAAAATAGAAGAGAGAAAAAATTAAAAAGAAAAGAAAAAGAGAAGAAAAAAGAATTAAAAAAAAGAAAAAAAAAGAGAAAAGAAAAGAAAAAAAAAAAAAAAGAAGAGAAAAGACAAAAAAAAAAAGAAAAAATGAAAGAGAGAAAAATAAAAAAGAAAAGAAAAAAGATGAGAAAAAGAATTAAAAAGAAAGAAAAAAATAGATGAAAGAAAGAAAAAAGAAAGAAAAAAAGAAGAAGAAAGAAAAAAAGAAAAAAAAGAAAAAAAAATAAAAAGAAAAAAAAAAGATGAGAAAAAAAAAAAAGAAAGAAAAAAGAAGAGAGAAAAAGAAAAAAAAAAAGAAAAAGAAAATGAGAAAAGAATTAAAAAGAAAGAAAAATAGAAGAGAGAAAAGAAAAAAAAAGAAAAAAAATAGATGAAAAAAAAAAAAAAGAAAGAAAAAAAGAAAGAAAAGAATTAAAAAAGAAAGAAAAATAGAAGAGAAAAAGAATTAAAAAAGAAAGAAAAATAGATGAGAAAAGAATTAAAAAAGAAAGAAAAAAAGAGAGAAAAAATTAAAAAGAAAAAAAATAGAAGAGAGAAAGAAATAAAAAAGAAAAAAAAAAAAAAAAGAATAAAAAAGAAAAAAAATAGATGAGAAAAAAGAATTAAAAAAGAAAGAAAAATAGAAGAAAAATTAAAAAGAAAAAAAAAGAAAAGAAAAAAAAGAAAGAAAAAGAAGAAAGCAAAAGAATTGAAAAAAAAAAGAAAAAATAGAAGAGAGAAAGAATTAAAAAGAAAAAAAAAGAGAGAAAGAATTAAAAAGAAAGAAAAATAGATGAGAAAAAGAATTAAAAAAGAAAAAAAAAAGAAGAAAAAAAAAAAAAAGAAAGAAATAGATGAGAAAAAGAAAAAAAAGAAAAAAATAGAGAAAAAAGAAATAAAAAGAAAAAAAAATAGAAGAGAAAAAGAATTAAAAAAGAAAAAAAATAGATGAGAAAAGAATTAAAAGAAAAGAAAAATGAGAAAATGAAAAAAAAGAAAAATAGAAGAAAAGAAAAAAAAAAGAAAAAGATGAGAGAAAGAATTAAAAAAGAAAGAAAAATAGATGAGAGAAAGAATTAAAAAAGAAAGAAAAATAGATGAGAAAAAGAATTAAAAAAGAAAGAAAAAATAGAAGAGAGAAAGAATTAAAAAAGAAAGAAAAATAGAAAAAAAAATTTCTAAAAAAAAAAAGAAAAGAAAAGAAGAAAAAAGAAAGAAAAAAACAGATGAGAAAAGAATTAAAAAGAAAAAAAAAAATAGAAGAGAGAAAAGAATTAAAAAGAAAAAAAAGAAGAGAAAAAGAAAAAAAAAAAGAAAAAAGAAGAAAAAAAAAAGAAAGAAAAAGAAGAAAAAAATAAAAAGAAAAAAATAAAAGAAAGAAAAGAATTAAAAAAGCAAAAAAAGAAAGAAAAAAGAAGAAAAAAGAAAAAAAAAAAGAAAAAAAGAGAAAAAGAATTAAAAAAGAAAAGAAAATAGATGAGAGAAATTAAAAAAAAAGAAAGAAAAAAGAGAAAGAAATAAAAAAGAAAGAAAAATAGATGAGAAAAAGAATTAAAAAAGAAAAAAAAATAGAAGAGAGAAAGAATTAAAAAAGAAAGAAAAATAGAAGAGAAAGAATTAAAAAAGAAAGAAAAATAGATGAGAAAAAGAAATAAAAAAGAAAGAAAAATGGATGAGAAAAAGAATAAAAAAAGAAAGAAAAAATAGAAGAGAGAAAGAATTAAAAAAGAAAGAAAAAATAGATGAGAAAAAAGAATTAAAAAGAAAAGAAAAATAAAGAGAGAAAGAATTAAAAAGAAAGAAAAAAAATGAGAAGAAAGAAAAAAAAAAAAAAAAATGAGAAAAAGATAAAAAGAAAGAAAAAGAGAAGAAAAGAAAGAAAAAGAAAAAAAAAGAGAGAGAAAAGAAAAAAAAGAAAAAAAAGAAAGAAAAAAAGAAAAGAAAAGAAAAAAAAAAAGAAAAATGAAGAAAGAAAAAGAATTAAAAAGAAAGAAAAAATGAGAAAAGAAAAAAAGAAAATATAAAAAAGAATTAAAAAGAAAAGAAAAGAAGAGAAAAAAGAATTAAAAAGAAAAGAAAAATAAAATGAGAAAAAAAAATAAAAAAAAAAGAAAAAAAGAAAAAAGAATTAAAAGAATTAAGAAGAGAGAAAGAAGAAAAAAGAAGAAAAGATGAGAAAAGAAATAAAAAAAGAAAGAAAAATAGATGAGAGAAAGAAAAAAAAAGAAAAGAAAAATAGATGAGAAAAAGAATTAAAAAAAAGAAAAAAAATAGATGAGAGAAAGAAAAAAAAAGAAAAAAAGATGAGAAAGTCGGTAAAAAAAAAAGAAAAGAAAAAAAATTAAAAGAGAGAAAAAAAAAAAGAAAAGAAAAGAAAAGAAAATAAAAAGAAAAAAAAAAGAAAAAAAATAAAAAGAAAAAAAAAAAAGAAAAGAAAAAAAAAAAGAAAAAATAAAAAGAGAAAAAAGAATTAAAAAAAAAAAAAAATAGAGAAGAGAAAGAATTAAAAAGAAAAGAAAATAGATGAGAAAAAGAATTAAAAAGAAAGAAAAATAGATGAGAAAAGAAAAAAAAAAAAAAAAAGAAAAAAAAAGAAAAAGAAAAGAAAAAAAGAGAGAAAGAAAAAAAAAGAAAAAAAGATGAGAAAAAAATAAAAAGAAAAAAAAAAGAAGAGAGAAAAAATTAAAAAGAAAAAAAAAAAAAAAAAAGAATTAAAAAAAAAGAATTAGATGAGAAAAGAAAAAAAAAGAAAAAAAAGAGAAAAGAATTAAAAAAAAAGAAAAAAAGAGAGAGAAAAGAATTAAAAAAAGAAAAGAAAAAGAAAGAAAAGAAAAAAGAAAGAAAAAATAGATGAGAGAAAGAAAAAAAAGAAAAAAAATAGATGAGAAAAAAATAAAAAAAAAAAAAAATAGAAAAAAAGAAAAAAAAAGAAAAAATAAAAGAAAGAAAGAATAAAAAAGAAAGAAAAAAAGATGAGAAAAAAAAGAATTAAAAAGA
>CAHIKZ030001135.1:0-170000 GCA_903632075.3 Acanthosepion pharaonis
CTGTCGAGGATGATAAGGACCTTAAATACGAGTATTAGTGTATCAGCTTGGTCTCTGTTCATAATTTGGTTGGTGATCTTCCAGAAATCACAAGATCCACTTTGTTTATTTTCAACCTTGCCCTGGACTGATTGCACATAATGCACTTTCTATTTCTAGGACTTTCTTACAGTGATTGTAGTTTGTTCTGAAAAAAGTAAGGGTCAGACTACACTGCTCCTTGCTCCTTGTGATAGATTTTGAAGTAGTGGTTCTGGTAAGCTATGGCTGCAGTGCATTCAGTGGGCAGTGAACCAGGGCTGACTGGGTTTTGTTGGAATTTTGGTTGGGGTATAAAGCACTCCATTCCAGAAAGGGTACATTCAGAGATTAGGGCAGTAGTTTGGGGGGGGCATGTTTGAAGAATGTTGGGAAAGAGCTTCTGTCATATAGGACTGAAAGTTCTCCCAGTCTGTCATTGTGAAAAACCATTCTAGGGCACAATAAATCAGGGGATGTCATTGGTTTAGAGTCAATATGGACATTGACTAGGTAATGATCTGATGTGCCAATAGGCGCTAACAAATTTCAAGGAATTTTGCCTGCTGTCCCATCATATCTGGAACTTGGGTGGGTTCTTCAATGATTTGGATGAGTTCATATGTGATGGAGATGTCTCTACAATATCTGCCTTCCTCATCAGTTTTGTTATAAGTAGACTAAACACATATGTAAAAGTTGGCCAAAGAATACTTGGTGAGAATATTATCAATTTTCTCTGATATTTGATCAAAGATTACTGACCCTTAATCCTGAGGATGATAAGGGGCAAAGATGGATATGGTACTATCAATACATGCAATGCAGAAACATATATACAGGTGACCAGAGTCCTCACTTTTTTGTCCCTGCTACAGGGAAACTCGTCCTTGATGTAGGCACCAAGCCTGTGACAAATTAGATGGTTGTATTTTGTTAAAATGGGTGAGTAGCCTGGTATTGTGAGTTCCTGTAATAGATTGAGGCATTGATACCTGTTTCAGACAGGAATAGGAGGTTCAGTGGAGACTGAAGAAGATGGAGTCCTACTTTTGGAAAGTTGGAATACAGACCCCCTTACATTGGTGTAAGAGATAGTATAACTTGGTTCTATTTTGTTTTTAGGTTGGGTTTAATAATTTTGGTTGTTTCCATGTTTGTTTTGGTTGGTTTGGTGGACAACTAGTAAGCAGTGAAACAGACACCCATTGGAGATGCACACATAAATAAACTGTGTTAACATGCCCAAAGATACTGCCATATCAGTACCTATCATCATTGCATCAAGAGGCCCCACCAGGAACTAATGCAAAATCCAGAAACCATTCCCAAAATGGCAATAGAATAAACACAATATTATTCACCTGCTGATAGGATAGTCTCCTCTAAACTCTGACTATCAGACATATAATGCCAAAACCAAAAACAATATTTACCTCCAGCACTTTTAATGAGAAGGCAAATATTTCAGGAAAGATTCAGGTGTGATACTCTAAATGTATGTGTCTCATCTGCTTAGAGGTCATTGCAATAGAATTCCTCATTGGATCAGAAACATTGTACTGTTCAGAGACCTATGGTACCAAGACAAGCTCACTCATATACATGAGGACTAAAAGACTCCTTGGCCCTTGTATTGGAGGAACTTAACAATAATTTTTTAAAAAGTCAGTTTATGACATTGTGTGCTTTGTACCATTCTGGGCTGTGTTCATTGAGCCATGAGGTTCACTGTAGGAGCCAAAAGCTCCTTCAGAGGAAGAATATAACAGGTCTTATGTCATCTGAACAAAAAGAAAAAAAAAGAAGAGAGACTGCACCAGTGCTTCTCAAAAGACAATGTGCTGAGGGTTCTTCTGGGAAGTACTGGTGCAGCTGTGCTTTTTCTCTTGGAGTGGAGAAGCACAGGTGTAGTGTGAAGCTAGCAGTTTGTGTCTCAGGGGAGGTGGGGGTAAAGTGATGAGCCTTGTAGGAGTCCAGGTGTGGGGTGGAGCATTTTGAGGAGAGTGGATATGGTGGGGCAGGTGGTGTTTGTGGGTTGTGTCAGGAGTGGGGGTTAGTGATGGCTGCATTTGGGGACAGTGTTGTTGAACAAGAAAACGAAAATCATGTCAAATTATAGACATGTGAGCAAGAATGTTCACAGCCTAGATGACTCCAGATAAAGAAAAAAAAAATATAATATTTTTTTTTTTTCAAACCTACTCCTCTTGATTTCTGGTGCCATAGTGGGATGAAATTGGGGCGCTTTGAGGAACACTTATTAGCTAGCCACCTGACAAGACCTGACAATCGGAACCAAGAAAGTGCAGTAGGATACAGTATTTTACCTTCTTTTTATTCTATTAACCTGCTCAGTAGGTTTGTTTTTCTGAGCATTGTATTGAGCACTTTTTTATATGTTTGTTTTTTGTTTTTTTGGCACTGTAATTTTTCCAGTTTTTCACATATGTTATATATATATATATATATATATATATATATTTTTAGACGTTTTTATGTTATACATTCTTTTTATAGATACAAATATTTAAGTAAATGCTCTGTTTATAATAAACAGTATTAAACAACATTTACCAGCCTGAATATCTGAGAAATTTTTACAGAAAATATTCCTCCTCTGACAGGATTCGAACCTGTATCCTATATGGAACCGTCATTTAGCTTGACGTGCATTTACCAATTTGGCCACAGAGCAGCATTCGGTAAGCAAGGTCGAATTTACTGTATTTAAACTTCAATCTTCTATGAATCTCTCACGTTCATTCATATCTGCTCATGGCGTATCAAATGTAAACAAATGACATCACACATTATGAAATGGACAAAGTCCGACAATTATTTTAAGATATTTTTATGTTATACATTCTTTTCATAGATACAAATATTTAAGTAAATGCTCTGTTTATAATAAACAGTATTAAACAACATTTACCGGCCTGAATGTCCAAGAAATTTTCACAGAAAATATTCATCCTCCGACAGGATTCGAACCTGTATCCTATATGGAACCGTCATTTAGCTTGACGTGCATTTACCGATTTGGTCACATAAAAATAATTGGTTCTATTTTTAATGCAACATTACTTCTTATTACTTTAAATATTATGTTTTAGTGGATACATGTGCTTCAGTAGACAAATCTTGCTGGTAGGTACATTTTCTTTATTAATATTTTCAGATGTACAGGCCAGTAGATATAATTCACACTATAAAAAACAGGGTATCTACTCAAACACATTTATCCACTTAAATATATCATTTTAAGCTATATATAAAAATATATATATATATATGTGTGTGTGTGTGTGTGTGTGTGTGTGTTTGAGAAATTGAGAGAAATGTATGAATCTCTTTTCATGCAATGTTCCCTCTGAACAGTATTGGAATATTTGTAAAAAGATATAATAAACAAAAATCCTTGCATTTACAAACAGTCTGTTCTAATTTCTTAGTTGAGCAATGTTGATTCGTTTAACAGCTGATTGGACATACAGATGTTTCTAAACAGCTACACACCTACCTGTGATACCTACTTCATGAATTTGCTTCTTTTTTGCCATTCATACCAATACTTAAGTGTTTGCATGAGAGGGTTGTGGATAAAAGGCGAGAAAGCGAATGACAGAAATTTAGAGACAGGCAGAGATAGATAGAATACTGTCAAATCAAAATTTGTTATTAGTCCTTAACCACACGTCCCATAAGGGAGAAATTAAAACTTTTATGAGAGGTTCAGTTTTCCAGGCTATCTTCTTCTTCTTTATATGCTGTTCCCCTCAAGCTTTAGGCGATCATGGCTCTCCACATCTTCCTGTCCCTTGTAACTCTTAATAAATTTTGTCTTTTCACTATTTCTCCGAAACCCTGTTCTGCCATCCATGTACTCAAACGCATCAAATATTTTATGCATTGTTTTTCTCTGTCCAACTTGCCCTCATTCTGTCCTGTGAGTATCAGATTTTCCAAGCTCTCTGACCTCGTTATTTTCTCCAAAAATTTCAACTTTCTCTTCCTGATGTTAAGTATAAGTTTCCTTTTTGTTTCCATTTTCTCAAAAACATTGTCGTTGCTCACATGTTTGGTCCACAGTATTTTCATCATCTTTCTGAAGAACCACATTTCTGTTGCTTCAATCCCTTCTTCATCTGTCATATAGGAGGATTGATATCATATCCAGTACTCTTTTTTTTCCTTTCTTTAAGCCAGTATTTTAAATGCTATGGTGCAAAATGGCAGGATGTTGGCAGTAATGGTGATTGTAGGTTTCCAGTTGGTTTTCATTTTCCTACAAGCAGATACTTCACACTCACACACATGCAAATAGATGCACACAAACATACAGGAGTGTGTCTGTATATATATATATATATATATATATATACAAATTTCATTAAATTTAACCAATAAGGCAATTCAGTTTGATTTTTTTTATTGAGTTTTACCAGTTTCTTGAATATACACCCAAGTCAAAATTGTGGATAAACTATCTATCTCTCTCAGATAGATAATGAACAGACTGAGATAGATAGATAATGAACAGACTCTCTCAGTCTGTTCATTATCTATCTATCTATCTATCTATCTACCTCAGTCCGTTCATTATCATCATATCAATACATTTTCTCTCTTTTTATACACACAGACAATTGGGAATATGACAAGATAAAATCAAATTATACAAAAATTAAATTGAGATGAATAGATACATAGATATATAAAAACAGCTTAGAAAGATAGCTAGGTGTTTAAAAGCAGCTGAAAAAGATAGATATTTAAAAAACAGATTAGATAGATGGAAGGATAGATAAATAGATATTTATAAAGCAGCTTAGATAGATATTTAAAAAATTGTTTAGATAGATATTTAAAAAACATCTCAGATAGACAGATGGATAGATATACAAGAGAGAAAACAGATACGATATTAAAAGTATTAAAGCACAACAGAGAATGTTATATCCTTTCATTGTAATCTCTTTGTTAGAAAAGTCACAGATCAATTACCTAATGGCAAATACATCCAGCATTTTCTCTTTTGTTAACAGAAATTTACATACATATATATGAATATGTGTATGTATGTATGCATATCTCTATGCATATATATTTATGTGTATGCATGTGTATATAATGTATGCTTATGAAGCTTTGTGGGTTTATGCATATGAAAAGCTCCACCTGTGTATTTTCACATTTGTGTTTATATATTTCTCTTCAAATCTGCAAGTACTTTGGTGTCAAGGCTGTCAAACAAATTCAGTGCTTTGTGAGGGATAAACTTGTTTGAAGATTCTCATGAATATAATTTAACAATGTCTGTCACTGTCAGCATATATTATCTATATATCTACACTACAGGCAAAAAGTTTGGGGATGCCATGACGTTCTTTAAAAAAAAACACCTTATAATGGGATTGTTGGAACTTCTTTCTTGTTATATGCTGTGTCACATTAATAGATAGGCAATCATGGCTCTCCACTTCTCCTATTCCTTTGTAGCTCTCAGTAAGTTTTGTCTCTTTGCTACTTTCCCCAGGCCATGTTCTGTCATCCACTTGCTTAAGCCTGCTAGGTATGTCATACATTGGATTTCTTTGTCTTTCTTTCCCTCTATTCAACCTGTGAGTATCAGATTCTCCAGGTCCTTCTTTCTCATTATGTATTCTAGAAATTTCAGCTGCCTCTTCCTGATGTTAAGCCTAAGCTTCCATCTTGTTTACATGCTTTACAAATCCTCATCATTGCTCACACACTCAGTCCATGATATCCTTAGCATCCTTCTGTAGAACCATACCTCTAATGCCTCGAGTCTCTTCTTCATCTTTGAGGAGACCGTCCAATATCCATTGTCTTAAAAGAGGACAGATGTCACATAGCAGCTCAGTATTCTTTTCTTTGTTACCAAAGAAATCCTTGTCTCGTAATACTCTCCCTAGCTTTTGGGAATGCATCATTGGCCATCCCAATATGTCTTTGGATCTCAGCGTCGCACTTACCATCCTCTGTCAATATATTTCCCAGATATTTAAATTTTATCAGGACACTAAACAGATAATTGTTTAGTGTCTTAATTTTCATAGTTGAATCTCATTAAAAACTTTTCAGAATTTTTTGAAAATATATATTTTTAAATTTCTTTCATATATATATATATATATATATATATATATATATATATATATATATATTGTGGATTTTGTGAGCAATCCTCTTTAATACATATTTCATTAAAGATGACTGACAAGGTACTACAAGTAAGCTTTTTTCTTTACTTTTTATTGGGTACATACAAGTGTTTTCTTTTTCAACACAATGTGTGCAAAAACTCTTCAAAATTTCTACATGTCTGAGCACTTTCGTGTCTACTTTTAGCGATTATCAAGGATGATTTTATTTTTACTTTTAACTGAATGCATAGTTTGTGTTATGTATACCTAGAGTTATAGGAATGTTTTATTTTCCAAACATGGTCAACACATAGTGGCTGTGTTTGTATTAATGCTATTGAGAGTTGGATTTGTCTTTTTTTATTATTAGGGCTTTCATTATTTTTAATCTTTTTACATGTGGATGAAATTATTAGGTTTGTATTTTCTACTAATATGTTTCAGGTGGAGTCTGGTAGGTTTTTGTCTGTGTTTAAATGAGTCCTAATGATCTATAGTTAAGGTTGTTGTTATTTATGAGTTTGGCTTGATCAGGAACGCAATTCTTTAAGGTGCATTTAAAATAATGTTTGTTTTTGTAGTTTTGATTTTGAATTTGGATTGTTATATATATATATATATATATGCATTTGATATTATATATATATATATATATATATATATATATATATATATATATATATATATATATATATATATATATATATATATATATATATATATATATATATATATATATATATATATATATGCATATGTATATATATATATATATATATATATATATATATATATGCATGTATATATATATATATATATATATATATATGCATGCATGTATATATATATATATATATATATATATATATATATATATATATGCACTAAAATTTTTTAAAAGGTTCTCCTAACTATATGGAAAAATAAAATAAATTTTCTCATGACTAAAATATCTGAATACAGATAACATTATGTAACTTTTGCATATTAAGTACTTTCCTCTTTGGTACCTCAATCACATAAATTTAAATGTACTACTGCATTAGCAACTAGGTCTCATTGTATTATTGTGGAAATAACTAGATGTAACCATAAGTTCAATACTGATAGTTTCTCTCCTGTTTTTTGCTTCCATGTTATATACAATCATCAAAAAAATTAAACGAAACATCAATTTCCATATTACGTCTTCCTGTATTCCGTTCTTTTATTGTCCTTTCTACTCAATAATAATTTTGTTGGTTTCATTCTATACTGGGAATGATTGCAAAATACTTTCCCCCTTCCCAATTTATAAACAGAAGCACACAAATGCATTTGGGGATTTATTCCTAATCAGTAAAATAGGTTACTTGTCAGTATCATCTGACTCCGTCCGGATCTGTCTTGCCTTGAGGTAAGAATGCTATGTTTACTTATTGTTATTTGTTCTTGTGTGTCAACACCAATTGTTAACTTTTTACCATATCACTGTTGCTTTGCCTTACAAGTATTGTTTGCTTGATTTATATTATTTTTTGCCCTGTTCGTTTCTTTTTTTTTGTTATTGTAATTGTTTGTCGGAAACTTTGTCAATTTTGTTTGATGGACAGTTCTACCATTTGTTTACACTTAACCCTTGCCATTCTATATCTTTCACTCTCAATAAAGCCCTTATATCTTAATGGCATTATCCTCTTGTTTGCTGTGAAATGATTACAAATAAATTTAAATGAGTTTAACCCAGATAGAGCAAGCATTCATCCCCACAGCTGCCAGTGTAACTTATCTTAATCTAAACAGTCTATTATTAAGGGAGACAACTCATGCTCAACATTTATAGAAAGACAAATACGTCTATATCTAACAATATCTACCATGAAATATTTTCTTTTAGTTTACTTTAGTATTTTATTGCAATTAAGTAATTGTCGTCAAAGCAATTGTGATAATTTTATAAAAGGAACAGCCCAACATCCAAATTACAAATTGGAGATACAAAAATCAAACAAGTACAATAATTTAAAAATCTGGGAAGTGTTTCAAAAGAAGACAGAAAGTGCAACACTGAAATCCATAGGTGCATTACGGTATTGAAAGGTGCTTTCCAAAAGCTAAGCAAAGTATTAAGAAACAGGAAAATTTAATTAGAAACAAAGAAAAGAGTATTGAAATCTTATGTAATATCAGTCCTCCTATATGGTAGTGAATGCTGGACAATATCCTCACAAATGAAGTAATGACAGAAATGAGGTTCTACAGAAGGATGCTGAGAATTTCATGAACTGAATATGTGAGCAATTACAAAGTTTTAGAGAAAATGAAAACAAATAGGACACTTATAATTAACATCAGAAAGCGGTTGTTGAAATTTCTAAAGCACATAAGGAAAGAGAGCTTGGAAAATTTGATACTCAAAGGACATACTGAACGTAAGAGAGGCAGAGAAAAGTAGTGCATAAACTACTTAATGAGCTTGTGTAAATGGATGAGAGAACAGAGTTTAGGGGAGATACTAAAAAGACAACAGTTACTAGGAGCTAAAAAGATCAGGAACTTGTGGAGAGCCATGATCACTCATGTTCTGAAGGGAAACGGCACAGAGAACAAGAAGAAAAACTGATCACTAATTAATACTTCTCCACTATTACTACAATTATTATTATTGAATATTATCATTAACAATTTTCATCACTATCATTTCCTCCATCACCAACCTGTACCTTGAATGGTAAAAACAAAACATTTTGATACACCAAAATGGTAATGGGAATATTTGCCATTTCCTTATAAGGAAACATTCAACATTTATTGACTAAGCAGCCATTAATGTTGTCAGTTGAAATTTATAAAATCTTACTCGCAAAACAAATTTCAGGAAAATAGGTTTCTCTAGATCAGTAACTGTTTTTGTTCTTTCCAGTATGGATGGGGGGGCTTCCTTTGCAGGCTTTTTATTTGAAATGCTGTGGAATATTAACATGTTGATTATCGCATTATTTTGTCTTCACGTTACATGGGATATTCATTTTAGCTGTTGCTGCTGTTGAAAGTTATTAAGGGATGATGTTTCTTCTATTTGGTACTGTTCTTTGTTCATGAGTCTTCAGTAACAGTCAACAATGTTTAAAGCAGTGTGGTCATGACCAGGGCCCACAGGCTTCACTCAATCAATGTCATTTTTAATAATTGATCTTAGAAAGTGGTTGCATAGAGCTGACAGTTTAGATATTTCTGAAAGGGTTTGGCACCATGCATGGCATCCATATGAAATTCTGAATCTTATAAAAGGCTATTTAAAACATGACTTGAGATTTCAGGTTGATGTTTTGGTTTTGTAGTTATTTGCAGTGTTGGATAGAACTACCGCTAGTGCAGTCTGTGTTCAATTTCTTTTTCTCCTATACTAAATTGGTCATAACTTGATATGTCCGAAAAAGGGATATATTTGTTCAAAGTAGTAAAGTGGTTGTTGCCTATCGTAACCAGGTAGGACAATCTAGCAGGTAACCGTAATGGACTGGCCCTCGTCGTGGTTGTAGGCAATAGGTGAAGTCCATAGGCATAGCCAATAGGTGTCCCCTCTGTACCTCCACATCAGTCTGTATTTATGACTGACACCAGCCAATCATATTACTGTGAGGGGGAACCCAGGTGTATGCAGATTCATTACATCATAACTCATCCATACAACAAGGTATTTGAACGATTTAGTATTTATTAATTACACATTCTGAATTTTTATGATGGATTCATAGGTCCTAGTTCATGATATTACAAACACATCATGTTAAAACACAAGTTTCCATACAATCATTAAAGTTAAGCAATGTCAATCATGGTCAGTACCTAGATAAGGGGCCACTTGGGAACACCAGTTGCTGTAATCTTAGATGTGTGGATGGGGTAATATATAATGGCTTGAAATTGTTAATTGAAAAGCCAAGTTTCCAATTTTTTGTTCATTTACATGCAAATATCCATGGGAAAGGTATGAATTCCCTTCTTCTCCCACCAGCTATGGGTTAATTAGTAATGTTCAATTTCTTTTTCTCCTATACTAAATTGGTCATAACTGATCCATACAACAAGGTACTTAAAGAATTTAGCATTTATTAATTCCACTTCCTTAATATATATGATGAATTTATGGTAGGTACCATCACTCCTTTCATTCTGATTCCAGATCATTCTGTTTTGGAATGGTTTATCTTGAGTTCTATTTCTTGGAATACTTGATAGAGGATGTTTTTTGTTTGAGGGTACCTAGATGGATGATTGCTTGGTAATACCAGGTACTATAAGCTTGGATGTATGGGTAGTGTAATGTACAACAGTTGGAATTAAAATTCGGAGAGCCAAGTTCCAATTCCAGTTGAGTTCATTATATTCACTTATGTGTAAATATCCTTGGGAAAGTTATGAATCCACCATTTTTCCATCCAGCTATGAGTTAATTAGTAGGACTTGTATCAGTAAATCTTTAATCTCCAAAAACTTGTTACATTCTAAAAATATTTTATAGCTTTAAGGTTGATAAACCATAAAAAACAAAGCAATCAATTAATTTTTTAAGGAGAGCTGTAATAAACAAACTAATCAGTTTTGTTCACAATCATTCTTATCCCAACTATGAATACCTATATCATTTGCATAACCCTCCTCATTATCAGTACTTTGGCCTCAGGAGGGAAAACAGGATCATTGTCTTGTATTTGTTGATTTGTATGAAAAGAAAAAATCAAGTTTAAGCAATTATGTCAATTTCAGCATAAACCAGATGAACTACAAGAAAAATTATCAGTAAAAAAAAAATTAAATAAATAAATGTTTATTTTGACCCCTTAAGGCATTGTATTATTTTCTCAAAAATTTGCAATTTGAATTAATTGTTTTCTTTCAAGTATGCAATCTGCCCATAGAGATGATATAATTTTTAATGGCTTTTCCATGAATTTAATGAGGAAAAATCATGCAGAAAATAACACCCTGGAGATTATCCTAAGGTAACCTGTCCCTGATTTCTTGATGTATTTTAATGCAACCCCCCGCCAAAAAAAAACTCATAATTCTGTATGTTATATGTCTTTATGATTTGAGTCTGGATGGTTTCTTCACAAATAAAACTTAGCAGTTTTCCATGAAAACAGATTGCAAAAATTTCCTAACAGGTTCATTTCACCCCTGAAGCAATACTGCAAGAAAAGTAGGGTAAGAAAGGACTATAATTAGTTGGTCCAGAATTTAACATCATAGTAGTAGTAGTAGCAGCAACTGGTTTCCATTTATCTCATTAGATAATGGTAGCACCCTGTTTGGACAATATTCAGTCCTTTGGTGGTGAAAGTGGATTGACCTCTCCAAAGTGAAGACCAGGTATATAGTGGCTGTTTGCTGCCCAGACTAGATGCCCCCACTCTTGGACGTACTGACAAGATCCAAAGGAATACATAGCATTATAATTGGGAGTCGGCTTGGCTACAGGAATTGCCAGAAAGTTGTCAGTGTTGACAGTCAACTGCCTTCGGGGCTCTGCTCCAGGGTTACTTTCATAACATTTTCCATGTTTGGATATGACTGCAAGGTTTAAAATTCGTTTTTCCTTCCCTGAAATGGACTGCTTTTCCAAAGCAGCTGGTTATGAGGCACCAGTTTTCCCCCTTTGTACTTTGTCTGGTTTGGAGCTGGACATAGTTGTCAGAGAACTCTATAGTGATATCAACATAATTGTAGAGCAGTGAAAACAGAGTTTAAATAATGTTCTACTCTTTGGCCAACTGAGTGTCAGCTGATGTCTTTTCATCACCAAACAAAACCGCTGGTTTACTATCTGAGAAATCAGTCAAATAATTTTCAAATTCATCAAGCATTACAAATAAATGATATTTCACTAACAATAAATTTCAGTTGATGAAAAAATGAATCTTTCAGTTTTAACAATGAATGAACAAATGATTGTTTTATGGCAAACATTCCAATTATAATGTGTACAGGACTGTTGGGTGGTGAGTATGTAGAAGAACACACATGAGTTAAAATTTCCTACTAGCTGGTCCAACTACATGAGAAAGTTGGACTTTAATTAGGTCCAAAGAAAACAAACAAGACCGATAAATATATGTAAACAAATATATGTATTAATTAACAACAAGTCCAAGTTACAAGCACATAGACAGTTACATTGAGTGTGTGTGGTGAATATTATGTGTGTGTGTTGTGAAGAGTGTTTGTACTTACGTGTATTGTTCTTAGTGTGTTCCCAGAATTTGGGAAACACTGTATCCGTGAGAGCTCACATCTGCGGGGTGGTATAAGGCTGAAGGCCTGAGGCAAAAAAAAGAGATCGAGGCAAAAGGTCAGCCAGTATTTATAGCCAGGGGAGAGAGACCCCTGGTGAAGGGTTAAGGAGCTGGAGGAGCTAACTCTGACAAATGTAACCAAAGAGTCAGTTGAGATTGGGGGAAACACCTAACAGATTGCTCTCCCAACAACTAATCGGGAGAGAGCGGAAAGAGACAGGAGTTAACAAAAATGACACTACCTCAGAAAACATAGCAACTTAAGGAGCAAAAGGCTCACAAGTCAACTTCAAAAGACAATGTGTCTTGTCAACTCCCGACTTCTGTTTCCCACCAGCTTTCATTGGCATGGGACATCTTACAAAAACCTGAATCTTGACCGGTTGCACAGAGTCCTGTATCTAGCTAGACATGCCAAATAGTCCCATTCTTTCTGTCTTTTTACATGCCATGTCCTTTCTGGACATAGGTGATCATGGCTCTCCACCTCCTTTGCAGCTCTCAGCAAGTTCCTTCTATCTGTTTCCGCTCTCAGACCATGTTCTGTCATTCACTTGCTTAAGTCTACCAGGTATGTCATGCATTGTTTTCCCTTTTCTCTCTTTCCCTCTATTCAATCCATGAGTATCAGATTCTCCAAACCCTCTTTTCTCACTATGTGTCTCAGAAACCTCAGCTGCTTCTTCCTGTATAAGCCTCCTCCTTGTTTGCAACCTCTCTAAAAATTGATTGAAAGCAAGAGGAAAACATGCATAACCTACCTAGCAAGCTTGAGTAAATGGATAGTAGAAGAAGGTTGTTTAATGTAATCAAAGAGTCTATAGAGATTGGGGGAATAATAGGGAGAGAGCAGAAAGAGACGAGAGGTAACAAAAATGACACTACCTCAGAAACCACAGCAACTTGAGGAACAAAATGCCCGCAGGACTGACTTCACAAGACACAGTGTCTTACTGACAACTGTTTTCCTCCAGCTTTTATTGGAATGAGGCATCTTACAAAGACATGGATTTCGAACAGTTGCAGAGAGGCCTGTATCTAGACATGCCAAACAATCCTGCTGCTAATGGGAAAAACCTGGATGTAACTGGTGTTGACAAACAGCCACATGCAATCAGAGGCCTCTTTTGCATGTTCACCACAATTCCTACATCATCAGTCCCTTGACCAGATATGGTGATAGGGTCACTCTACAGCTGACTATCTGACCAGTTCTCCTTGCATATCTAGGTTGAAATCTGGAGAAGTATTCAATTCATTCATTGGGCAAATAAACCTGGCAGAGACTATCCCTCTCTAGTTCAAACCATAGCTGATGTCATCCAACTTGAAGGATCACCTTGGTCATGAATATATGTCTATTGATTCCATTATAAAATATAAACATCTATTCATCATTTTTTTTCTGTAATCATTGCATTTCTAAAAACTGGGAAGAGTTTAAATGGGTATGGCAAGTTAAGAAAGAGATAACACTACATTTGGAATGAAGTGAAAACAGTGGACATAAATATGCCGAAAAGTCAAAAAATAGGAGTTTGGAAAACTACTTCTATTTCAAATTTCTCATAATGTTATTAAGAACTCACAACTACACAAGAAGTCTTTTTGATGCCCTGTTGACCTAATCTCCTTCTTCGTATATCTGAAAATCTAATATATTAATCAGAGGAATGACAAACCTTGTCACATTTTTATTTATCTTCCATTCTTGCTATCAGGATCTCTTCTATAGACCAAGACAACAGACTACCACTGGTATGAGATTTAAAATTAAATCACTTTTTATATATTTATTATTATTACTAATATTATATATATATATATATATATATATATATATATATATATATTATTAATATTAAATGAAATCACTTTATATATATATATATATTTTATATATTATATATATATTATTAAAATTAAATCACTTTTTATATATACAGTAGCGTCCAAAACTAAGGGACAAAATTTTAAAACCTAATATTTGTTAGAAATAACAACTGTGAAAAGCTGAAATTTTGACAACCGGTAGTCGTTATCATCCATAATAACATACTAAAATTTGAATCATTTGCAAAGGATAGAAAAAGAATTCTAACAATTATTTATTTATTTTCAAATTTGGAACGTCCAAAAGTAAGGGACAAAATTGAGAAAAACAATGTAAACGGCAAAAAAACAATAAAAATACATGTACAATCAATATTTAGTAAATGAGCCCTTGCTCTCAATGACAGCTGCACATCTTCAACTACAAGAACGAATCAGTTCTTGACAATCCTCGATATTAATTTTAGACCATTCTTCTTGAAGCTTCACCCACAAATCCTCCGTGTTAGTGGGATTTCTTTCCATAACTTTCACTCCTAAGGTCTTCCAAAGATTTTCTATTGGATTTAAGTCAGGACTTTGCGGTGGCCAATTCATAATTTCCAAATCTTGCTCGCTAAGGTAACTCATTACCACCTTTGCCTTGTGACATGGGGCATTATCTTGCATAAAGGTAGCCCTATCGAAACCTGAATTCTGTATGATTGGCACAACATGATCTTGAACAATGTTTTTATAGATCTGCGTGTTTACACGAGTTTGTACATGGACAAGAGGCGTTGTACGTTGGCTAGAAAAACATTCCAAATACCATGACGCTTCCGCCCCCAAACTTGACAGTTTTCTTAGTACACTTTGCACTTAATCTTTCACCAATACGTCTCTTTACATTGTTTTTTCCATCATTTCCAAATAAATTAAACTTGCTTTCATCACTTAAAAATACTTTTGCCCAATTTTCATATGTCCAAATTATATACTGTTTGCAAACTCTAATCTCTTCTTCTTATTCTTCGAACTAACAAGTGGTTTCTTCCCTGGGGTTCCATTAAACAGCCCTATTTCTTGCAGTCGTCTACAAACAGTCTGTCTTGACACATTAACACATGAGGTACTATTCATAACCCTTTTAATTTCTGTGCAAGACTTAAAACAGTCCTTTAATGACATACGCTGCATTATTCGATCTTCTCTCTGTCAAGTTTTATGGGTCTGCCGTTTTTAAAAACACTAACTATTTTGCCAGTATCATTGTAGGATTTAACAACCCTGCCTACAACACTCTTGGAATGTTTCACTTTCTCTGAAATCTCTCTAATGGTGTGCTTTTCCTTGTGTAGCTTCACAATAGCTTGTCTCACAGAGTAATCAAGTTTTTGGCGCTTCGCCATGGTGCCGGCTGATGCAACGTTTACAAATGACTAAGTAAGACTTATTCTTTAGAGGAAATCAAAAAATTTGAATATAACATACTGTTTACATTGTTTTTCTCAATTTTGTCCCTTACTTTTGGACGATCCTATTTTGAAAATAAATAAATAATTGTTAGAATTCTTTTTCTATCCTTTGCAAATGATTCAAATTTTAGTATGTTATTATGGATGATAACGACTACCGGTTGTCAAAATTTCAGCTTTTCACAGTTGTTATTTTTAACAAATATTAGGTTTTAAAATTTTGTCCCTTAGTTTTGGACGCTACTGTATATATATATATATATTATTAATAATATTATTGTTATTATTATATATATTATTAAAATTAAATCACTTTATATATATATATATATATATATATATATATATATATATATATATTATTAATATTATTGTTGTTATTATTATATATATATATATTATTAATACTAAAATTAAATCACTGTTTTTATATATTATTATTAATATTATTATTGTTCTATATATATATATATATATATATATATATATATATATATATTATTAAAATTAAATCACTTTTTATATATATATTATCATTATTAATATTAAAATTAAATCACTTTTTATATATTATTATTAATATTATTATTGTTATATATATATATATATATATATATATGTTATTAATATTAAAATTAAATCACTTTTATATATTATTATTAATATTATTATTGTTATATATATATATATATATGTTATTAATATTAAAATTAAATCACTTTTTTATATATTATTATTAATATTATTATTGTTATATACATATTATTAAAATTAAATCACTTTTATATATATATTATTAATATTATTATTGTTCTCTATATATATATATCATTATTAATATTAAAATTAAATCACTTTTTTATATATTATTATTAATATTATTATTGTTATATATATATATATATGTTATTAATATTAAAATTAAATCACTTTTTATATATTATTATTAATATTATTATTGTTATATATATATATATATGTTATTAATATTAAAATTAAATCACTTCTTATATATTATTATTAATATTATTATTGTTATATATATATATGTTATTAATATTAAAATTAAATCACTTCTTATATATTATTATTAATATTATTATTGTTATATATATATATATATATATATTATTAATAATAAAATTAAATCACTTTTTATATATTTTATTAATATTATTGTTATATATATATATATATATATATATATATATTAATAATAAAATTAAATCACTTTTTTATATATTTTTATTAATACTATTATTGTTATATATATATTTATTATTATTAATATTAAAATCACTTTTAAATATATATTTAAAATTTTTACTTGTTTAATCTTTACATTTTTTCTTTCTTTACTAATCAGTTGAGAGAAAAATATTAAATCATTGAATAAATTTTAATTTCTGGCTCATTTACAACAAATCCTGCTTATTAAAACTGAAACCATAAAAAAATTGTGTGTAGAAGGTTAAATTAACATTGATTAATCACCTACAACTGGATCTCTGTAAGAATGTTACATCTTTCAAATTCTATTAGTATATTCTCTGTTTGGTTTTAACAGAACTAAAAGTGGGTATGATAGTTAAATTCCTGGAAGAATCAGTACACATGCTAGGTCACGATGAACTACTTAGCAAGTTTTGTATAGGGATAAATATCATATGAGAACCATTAATATAGAAAATGACTGAAAGGGTTCAACAGTAACAAATAAGAAACTTTGGCAGGCTTGCTGCTCGGTAAGTTAGTTCATTGTGTTGTTCTAGAGATTTTCTTATCAGAACCTTTCTTACACATTTATAAGTCTATCATTCATGGTTTGATGCTTCTGCTATATATCTAAAGATTCTTAATAAAATACAAAGAACCTGCTATGTTATTTTCCCTAACCTGGCATCTCAGCTTCAGACATTTTCCCACCATCATAATGTAGCTTCATTGTACCTTTTATATAAATATTTTTATGGTAATTGTTCTAATGAGCTTTCCTCTTTGGTACCTAAACATTATTAATTTAATTGCAGTACTAGATTGGCTGTTAGGTCTCATCATTTTGCAGTTGAAAGGGTTAGACATAACCCTAAGTTCTATGCTAACAGTTTCTCCTCTTGCACTTCTCACTTCCAACTCTCTTCCGACATTTTATTTTCCAGTCGAGATTAATATTCAAATATTTAAATGCAATGTCAATTTTTATCTTCTGTCTTTGTTATTCTTGTTCTTTTATTGCTCTCTCTCTTTAATAATGTTTTATTTTTCTCATATTCTCTCACACTCAGTAATCACTTGCTTCTTAGTGGCTTTATTGCCTTGGTTAGGGTGAAATGATTAAAAGAATAAAAAAAATAAATAAAAGAAGCTGCTATGAATGCAGTAAAGCATGACAGAAGTGTCAGCAGCAAGCAGGAAAAAGATACATTCTATTTAGGGTTCAAAGTTCTAGGTTCAGGATTGCCCCATGGGACAACTGTGTTAGCTCATGAATTTGGTGACAGTAATTATGAGTTCAATCTCTGGGATGGGTAGCACAAATTTAGTCAGTGGAAAAAGGAAGAAACAATGTCTGAGCAGTACAAGACAAGATGAAATATCCTATGACACAGACAGCAGAAGCAAAACAATTTCCCTTAAAAATTTAAATAAAGAGTTCTTCAACACATAATTACATGAATGATATCACACCTGGTGAAAGCCAGAAGGCACAACCGCCAAAATGTTGTGATAATAAGAACAAAAATGAGGACATTAGTCTGACTTTATAGTTTTCTATAAAATTAATAAATAAACTAAAAATAATATATATAATTGTCTGTGTAAGTAGTCAGAAAAGAAGAAAATATACTTCAACAGAAAATATTAATTTAGAAATTTCTTTCAAAATTTACTGCACACATTATTATTATTAGATCCACTAGCACTATGGTAAAAAACCTAAATGGAAACAATCAAGTTATACAAAATCTTTTCATTCTATTAAATGCTCATACAGGTTACACTTAAATTATATGATGCAACTAGCAGCATGACCCGGCATTGCCCATGCTTGATTCAAAAATCGTACAACTCATACAGCAATCGCAATCACTTGACTTAAAATATTTTTGCCCTTCCTTGCCTTTAAAGTACTGCCATTTGCTGTGCTGATGTTGCTACATGCCTTACTTCTTGCTTATCTCATACTACAAATTTTTTCTAAGCTCTATACTAAACATTAAATCTGTTACGGAAAAAGAACTAAACAAAATGAACACAAAACGATCAGCTTTAAAAAAGGACTCGTGACAAGAAAAACCAAATAAAAAAAGAATGTTAACAACAAATACTTTTTCACACCCAACCCAGTTATGCGGAATCAGAATCAACGTTGAGTTTAAGCAAGCGAATGAATCAATTGGAGTAAGGTGCCATGCAGATTTCAATTTTTCCCACTTGAGATGAATGCAGCTTGCAATTTTTTTTGCATGCTAACATTCGTGTCAGTCAGCTGTTGGCTCTCACACTGGCCAATAGAATCTTCCTGCCTATTCGTGACAGCCAGCTATTGGCTCTCACTCTGGCCAGTACAAAATGGCTGCAAACTACATGAAAACTGCTGTAGAAGCATGAAAAAAATCAATTATTTTCATTATCGATGGGAGTTGGGAAATGCAAAGTTGGTCTTGGCCTTTCCACTAACTTGGAGCATGTGCATGTAAATTTTGGTGCAAATCCGTCGAAAATTGCGGCTGTGCACTCGTTACACACACACACACACACACACATCCTGCCTTTTATAGATAGAGATAACATTACCATACAATCATTCTAACACTCTTAATTCATTGAGTTTAACATCACTTAATCTGTAAGAATTTGACAATGTCAAACCTTATTAGTGCCAATGGCAAATTATTACTTCATGTATTGTTACACAAAAAGTAGATCTAAATTGTTACTAAGTGATTACTAAGTTGCTTAATCCTCCCTCTCATAGAAGAGAAGTGAAAAACAAAACAGAGAAAGAAAGGATAAAATAGAAGTCATATACAGGCATAGCAACTGGTTTGACACACAAACTCCATAATATTACATGAAATAAATTAACATTTGGGATAATTTTCATCTTTTCTCTTTTTGAAAATAAAAATAAATATAGAGATGAGTAAAAACACAGCAAACTTTGACCTTCATGCCTGAAAAAAAAATACACAATAAATTATTAGCATCATGACAAGGGGTCTAATAATTTTGACCTTAGTATTTTTTGTGTGTTGTGAAATAATTATATTTTTACATGAAAAGTAAATTAATATATGCTTCCAGTATAAAACTAGAATATTTAAAAATTCTGTGTTAAAAATGAATTTCTCTGTTGTGCAGTACTTGGGAAGTAATTTAAAAACCCATTAAATTTTCATACATGCTATAGGGATTTTTGACAAACTTGAACCTTCTTGCCTGCATATCAAAAGAATGGTTTTTTCCCTTAACACTGCTATTATTTTAACTACCTTCACTCTTTGGCAATATTTATTGTTTTATAAAGCGACGGTTAGAATTTTTTTTGTTCATGAGAATTTGAAACAAAATATCAAATATTATTTATTTATTAGAGTGGTAAAATATTGGCTAATTGCCATTTGATTCTAACTTTATAAAATAGTTATAGTTGGTTCAAATATTTTAATAATTTAAAAAAGTTTATGAATTTATGAATAAAAAGTTGTTTTCATATTTATTTTGTTATAAATTGGTAAATGATAAATATTGCACTGCATTAGTTTTAATACAAGTTTACTAGTTTTTAGAATGTTGTAAATTAACATTTTAGAATGGATAAATTCACTTTTATATGTTTAGGTTTTATTACAATTCTAAACAAACGTTCTTTTGATACCATGTTTTTTTCTAGACATGAAGGTCTAAGTTTGCCAAAAATTCTTATATTCCACATGAAAATTTAATTGTTTTTAAATTATTTCCCAAATACTGCTCAAGAGAGCAAGTCCTTTTTAACACAACATTTCTAAATCTTCTGGAAGCATATATTTATTTACTTTCCATGCAGAAGTATAAATATTTCACAACACACAAAAAATACTTAGGTCAAAATTATTAGACCCCACTTCTTATGATGATCAATGGTGTATTGTTTTTGCTGAATAACAACCTGCAATCATTTGGCATAATTTTCAACATATTTTAGGCATGACTCCAGAAGAATCTTATTTACTGCAAAGGAAATTGTGTTGTGCCAGAAGGTTTTTCTCGCCTGAGTCCATCCTTCAAATCTACAAGTCATTCATTCTTGCATTGAATACTGTTGCCATATATGGTCTGGTGCTCCCACTGTTCATCTCAAGGTTCTCAAAGAAATCCAAAGATGGATATGCAATGTGATAGATCCTGACTTGGCATCTCAACTTCAGTCACTTTCTCACAGATGTGATGTGGCTTTCCTCTGTCTTTTCTACAAATATTTTCATGGAAACTGCTTTGACGAGCTATTTTCCCTGATGCCCCATCTGCATGTATTTAGATTTGCTACTAGGTTGGTATCTCAGTCCCACACTTTTACTGTTGAAACAGTTAAATGTAACTGCTGCTTCTACTCCAACAGCTTCTTCTCTTGCACTTCCCAACAGTGGAACTCCCTTCCTCTTACTTGCTTCCCTGATAACTATAATCTTCAAAAATTTAAATGTAATGTCAATCAACATCTTCTGATGCCTTGATCTCGATCACTGTCCTTCTTTTTAGATTTTTCTCAAACACTTCTCTTTACACTTACTTTCACTCTCTGTAACCCGTTGCTTGCTAGTGGCACTCCCACCTTGCTTGGGATGAAATGCTTATAAAAAAAAAAATAAAAAAATAACACTGGTCTTCAATCTACACCACAAATTTTATATAGGATTTAAGTTAGTGCCTTGTGCAAGTCAACAACATTTGGTCTAGTGTTTCTGCTATGTATGTATAGATTCTTGACAATTCAAAGAAGAATCTGCAATGTTATCAGTCCTATATTGGCATCTCAGCTTCAGTCACTTTCCAAACTCTGTACTTTATCTTCCCTGTGTCTTTTCTATAATATTTTCATGGCAATTCTTCTGATCAGATTTCCTGTTTGGTTACTTCATGAACTTAATTGTAATACAAGATTGGCAGCTAGGAGGTCTTATCAATTTACTTTTGAGATAGCAAGATATAACTGTTATTTTCTATTCTCAGAGTTGTACCAAAGAGTGAAGAATAAAATGTATATTTATTCCTAGTATAAATTATAGCTCTCTTATTTTACACCAAACACTGTTTTATTAACCCCAGCACTCACTGTGCACTATTTTATACTTAATTATATATTTATATGGAGGACCTTACTGTCATTCTTACAACCATACAGCCAGACTACCCACACATATAATTTGATTATAGTAACAAAGGCTTGTACACAACCAAGAACACTTTGTAAGATCTGAATACAGAGAACTGGTGCATAGAATGCCACAAGGTCCCCAAATAACCCACTTCAGGTTGTTATAGACAAGCGTATGGTTGCAAGAAAGAAATACGACAACAGCAGAAATAGATTTACATGATTTATTTCAATATGAACTTGTGGATTTGGGACAGCTACCTTGTGGTATAGTTCATAGGCCAAATGAAGATCCGGGTTGATCTCTCATAGTAGTTCTCGCTGGTTGGCGTGGCGCTACTGCTGCTGGCTGCTGCTGACTGCTCAGCCTGACCGTGACAGGTCTCTTCCCTGGCCTCCTGTTGACTGCCGTTGTACTTCCGTGTGACCACTTTTATGGTGTTTTTTTATGGCTTGACAGGCTCATAAAATGACGTGAGTATAATTAGGAGGGAAGCATTTTTATTGGTCAAAAAAATAGAAACACTTCAAAATATTATTTTATTTTTCGACCAGAACTCGTGCGTCGAGAATATGCGTAAACGCGTAAATGTGGTCATTTTGTGATGGGGCCTTGTCCTGTTCCCATCTGGCTCTCGCTCTTGAGTATGTTAGTTTATTTGCCTGCAAATCAACCAAGATATTATTTTATTTTATAACAAGGTTCTGAATTCAGAGTTGCCCTTCTCCTAGACCAGTTGCCATTCAAGGCTATAGCATCTGGTTTGTCCTGTACTCATAGCTAATATATATATTGTTATATAGGAATAAAATGTTGCTGCAGACACTGGAGTTTGAACAAAGATCACCAGAGAACAAACACAGGTGATCCCATTATGAATAAGTAGATCAGATGATGACAAAGGAAATGTAGTATATATGGAAATTAGTGTGGCGTCTAAGTGATCACAATACAGATTACTATTCGGTGGTTACTTTCCAAGTGAGTATTAACAAGCAAGTACTTCAGTTGTATCTGTGATTATGAAGTTTCTGTTACAACGAGCAATTACAAAAGTGACAACAATATTTTTTGATATTATAAAAGTGGCAACCAGTGCTCATTGACATCACAAAATATGTATATATCATAAAATATAGTTTTATGGTATGCTATTATTTATGGGTACTCAATATCAGGGATAGAGTGTATGTAAATATAGAATATATAGTCTGTTTCATGCTAAACGCAATCGTTAGGCATGGCCTGATGATTGCATTTAGCATTAAACAGACTCTCACCTCTGGGTATTGACTTCAATGTCCACTTTATATATATATAATGTATGTATATATACATACACACACTGGAAGTAATTATATATTTTCGTTATTGCTTGAAGTAATGTGGTGTGAGGAAAAATATATAATTATTCTTAGTATAAAATTTAGCTCTCTTATTATAGATATATATATTATATATATATATATATATATATATATATATATATATATATATATATATATATATATATATATATATATATATATATATATATATATATATATATATATATATATATTATATATATATATATATTATAATTATTATTTATAAAAAAAATTATAACATAAGTATGTTATTAAATCACTACAAAAAATAGCCATTTTGTTTCAACACACTCGGTGTCTTATCAAGTGATGATGTTGAAGATCTTCTTGTTGAAACAAATGGCTATTTTTGTAGTGATTTTATAACATACTTATGTTATAAATTTTTTATAAATAATAATTATATCTGCTCTACTTTGTACTGAGCACTCTTTTAAGAATAGTAATTGTTGGTTATTGGAATTCATTCCATATATATCAATTATATATATATATATATATATATATATATATATATATATATATCATTAATAATATAGTACATTTTTAGACTGTGTGTAGATGTATACAAGAAATAAGCTTTGGAGTAAAGATAACCCACTCCCAACAAAAGAAAGAAAATACTTCTGATACATCATAAGTGTATTCAACAGAAGTGTAACCATGTCCATTATCATGAAGTATTGTATTGTATACTTCTGTAGGATCTCTCTAAATGAAAACACGTTTCTTCATGCTTCTAGAGTAACTGTATTGATGTCATGTTATGAACTCTGGGATTATGTGGCTTCATGAAAATTCTTTGCTGCACTCATTCGCACGTATCTTACACAGGTTTCCTCATGCAGTCAATAACGTTTCTCTTTTGCTTTTCTGTTACTCATTATTATAGATTTGTCATTTTTTTCTTTACCTTTTTGATTTGATTTGATTTTTTTTACAGGTAAGGGATGTAGGGTCTCTGATGTGAAGTTGAAGTAAGGTCGGTCATTTCTTAGAAGTGTTAAAAATGTTCTCCCTTTTCCTGAATAGCCAGAAAGAAATAAAAAAGAAAAAAATGGTGACACGTTGAAGGAAGTGAGAAACTGTTTTACTCCATATTTATAATCTTTTGATTTTCTCTGCATTTTGCACATGTCAAAAGCATTTGCCGAATCTCACAACCAATTCTTGTTATTCTCTGATTGTTTTTACTCAACATTCAGGGTGGAATAAAACTAGTAACACAATAATAATAGTGAAAAGACATAATCTAAAAAGAAATAATGTGATGGAATAAAACTAGTAATATAATGATAACAATGAAAAGAATTCATCTAAAAGCCACAATAATAAGATGGAGTAAGCCTTGTAATAAAATAATATGAGTGTATAGACTTCATCTAAAAAGTAATAATAAGAAGGAATAAAACTACTAACAGAACAATAACAGGGAAAAGAATTTATCTAAAAGCCACAATAAGATGGAAGAAACCTTATAATACAATAGTATATAGACTTCATCTGAAAAGAAATAAGATTGAATAAAACTAGTAATATCTCTAATAAGGAAAAGACTATTTAAAAAGTAACATTAAAAAGATGAAGTACAATTAGTCATGAAATATTAATAATAATAATAACTAATAAGTATATTGACTCAGAATTTAATGATAAAAGCAACATTGATAAGATGAAGAAAAACTAATGGTAATGGTAGTTGTAATATTAGCCATTTCCTTATAAGGAAACATTTAGCATTCACTGAC
Organism: Acanthosepion pharaonis; assembly: GCA_903632075.3. Taxonomy (NCBI): domain Eukaryota; kingdom Metazoa; phylum Mollusca; class Cephalopoda; order Sepiida; family Sepiidae; genus Acanthosepion; species Acanthosepion pharaonis. The sequence goes on from CAHIKZ030001135.1 coordinate 25,237, forward strand.
CAAGTGGCCACTGTCTCTCTCAGTTGAAATTTATAAAAAAAAAAATAGGTTCCTTGTGTCAACTCTTCACTGTATTAATGGTAATTTCCTTTCTAACTTTTTTTTAAAGTGGTGTGGAAGATCAGCATCTTCTTCATGTCATTATTTTCTCTTGCATTACGTTTGTTTCAAGTCATTTTTAATCATTGATTACTACTATGACTACTACTATTAAAAATAACAATAATAGAATATTGTACATGGCAATAACATTAATAATAACAATAATGAGGAGTTTATTGACACAGAGTGTTGTGATAAAAAATGACAATAATGAGATGATGTAAAATTAGTAAATAATAATAATCATGATAATGATGGTATTAAATATATTAACCCTCCAAAAACTGTAATAAAAAGCAATAATAATAAGATGCAATAAAGCTACAAATAATAATAATAATAATAATAATAATAATAATAATAGTAGTATTAATGAGGATGATGATGAAAAGGAATCCCCTTATAGCTTCTGATCATAATTGATTGGAGATGCTATTAAGTACATGTTGTTTGTTGATGAATTAAGATGAGCTACAGTGCTAATACTCTTGGGAAAGGTATGGATCCTCTTCTTCTCCCCCCAGTTATGGGTAAATAACAAGAGAGACAAGGTTCTAAAACCTAGGATGGCAACTGGTATACTGCAGAAAGAAATGGCAGCCTACTGCAGGAAAAAAAAATCCGCCTCATCACTTATGTATCGAAAGATACATGATCACCTACATCTGGCATGTAACTGACTAGCAGTAGATATTTCATTGAGTACCACAGATTTGCTTGTCAGTTGTCAAACTTTAACAAGTTAGACACATCGTCTGATTAACAGTGTATCTTTGTTCATCAGTGGGATGATATGATAGCTGGATGCCAAGAGGGTTATTTATTTTTTTTATTATTTTGAAAAGATAAGAAATTACTTAGGAAGTTGAGGGCCATCATGTCCAAGGTAGAGAAAGGACCTTGTATATAAAAGAAGAGGAATCATTTTGGTACACATACTTACCAATATTCATGTTTCTTCTGTTCCATTAGCAATGGTGATTGCCTTTCTTTTCTCTTCTATGTCCTGTGTTCCTTCAAGATTTGAAAAAACATGGCTCTCCAATACCTTCTATCCATTGGTCTTTTTGCCATCCCTCTCATCCCTGTTCTGCTATTCATTCACACAATCTCATCAGGTGTGTGGCCGTTGCCTCCCCCTGTCCCTTTCTCTTGTCCTGTGAGTATCAAATTCTTCAAGACCTTCTCCTTTGTTATGTATAAGAAATTTCAGCTGTCTTTTTCTGATTCTGAGTATAAGTGTTTTTTTCTCCATTTTCCTTAAAAACGTTTCCTCTACAGTGCAGTAATATTGATATACGTTGCTTTCAACCCAAACACTATTATCATTCCTTCCTTAAACTGACTGACAATTTATACAAAGAAAATTGGAAACTTGTCTTACCTACTTCCTGATGAATCAGGCTGTAAGAATTTGGCAGGTTTCTCTCATTATTTATCAGTCTACACCTGATCCATTACCAAATGCATCAGTAGCAGATCATTCAAAATTATCCATACACATTAGAGCTTCATTTAAGAAACCTATCAACGATGGTACTTTATCCAGAAGAAATAGAAATAATTATAAAGATAATACCAAGTGAGAGAAATCAACTTTGTTATTCCTAGAAACAGTAGAGAACTGATGTAGAGTAATTGGCCATGGTGAAATGTAATTGGCAGAAATGCCCAACAAACAGAATTGACAAAGTTTGCAATAAACAGTAAAAGGAGGGAAAAAAAAGAACAGGACAAAAATAATATTGAGAAAACAGTACATGCAATGCAGAGCAACAGTACAGTAGTTCACCATTATTAGGTGAACCAGTTTACCATGGTACTTGGTGTACCACAGGTGGGTGGTGGACCCTAAGATTTATAAATTTAATTTCTTATACTTCATGCTTTTTGTGTTTGTGTTTTCCTTTTGCAACACTAGACAACTTTTCAAACTAGACCATAATGCATTGCAAGAGGAAGTAGTTTTGAAGATGGTTAAAATTTATTGTATAAAAAATCTGCTGTAAAGCTCTGAAATAAGTTGAAATTTCACGTAATTTGCTTTTTAATCCCTGCACTAATATCTAATAAAAATTTTCTGAATAGTTATATTATGTGTAAATTTACATGCTTGAATAACAAAGAAATTTTGATAAAATCTACCTTTTTGGAGTTATCAACAATAAAATTTGGACTCATTTGCATCATGGCAGATATTACTGGTGTTGTCTGCATATATTTGCAGCAGAATAGACATTCACTTGTCTTGATTATTGCACATGTACTGATGCAAACAATGCCAATAATGGTTGCTGTACCATAGATAACAACACCACGAATGAGTGAACTTTTATAACTCCAAAACGGTAAATTTTATAAAAATTTCTTTATTTTCAAATTAGGAATGTAAATTTAGAATAAGAAATAAATGTTCAGGAAACATTTATTTGATACTTACTGCGGGGCTTAAAAAGCAAATTACCTGAAATTTCTTATGGAAAAATTGGCATAAATTAGTATAATTTTTGAGGTTCTTTTCGAGCAATTATCTACAGTATATATTGTGAAATAGGGCAAATAGAACCTAAAAATCAGGTAGGTATTCAATCTCCTATTATTGCCCTCCCCACACAGCTACTGTGATTCACTTGCAGTGTGGGTCAGCCATCTTAGACCCCCCAAGTACTATGCTATAGTGATAGACTACTTTATTAAAGCAAAATATTTACAAAGAATGGTGTTGACACACAAAAGAGGATACAGACAAGTGATCGTAGCATTCTGATTTCAAGACAAGAAAGAACAGAACTACATTGAATAAAACCAAGAACTGGCTTATCTTATTGGTTAGGAAGAAATCCCAGCGTACATCTCTATGTTTTGTCTATAATTTTTTTTTTTTGTGGGGAGGGGGATTGCAGTCATTCCAATAATGATTAGAACCAAAAATTGGATAGAAACACAAAGAGAATGTGTAAATATTAATCAGTATCATAATATTAATCAATATCATAATATTAATCAAAATCATAATATTGGAGCTGAAGACATACAATCTCAAAAGAGACTTCTCAACAAATTTCAGAAGCTGCGGCATTTGAACAAGCTATCTTCTTTAGAAACAAAGACTTATGAAACTTATATCTATAGTACAAGACTCAAAGAAACAGGAATATGCTTTTACAGAGGGATACTGAGAACACCATGGATGGAACATGCGAGCAATGAAGAAGTTTTAAGGAAAATGAAAACTAAAAGGAAACATAGAATCAGAACGAGATAGTTGAAATTTCCAGGACACATAACAAGAAAAGCAGGCTTGGAGAATTTGATACTCATAGGATATATTGAAGGCAAGAGGAGCAGAGGGAAACAGTGATTAATCTGTCCAATGAGTTTTTTAATATAAATAGCAGAACAGGGAATGGAAGGGATGTTGAAAAGACACACCTTATTAAAAGCTATAAAGGATTGGAAGTTGGTGAAATCCATAAATGCCCACATCCTGAAGGAACATGGTACATAGAAAAAGCAGAAATATTTGATATTTATATACATCTTGAAACACTGAGACAATATGCAGATATTAATCAATGTCATTATATTGTCACTATGAATAGTACTGGATCTGAAACCCTTTGAAAAGAGACATCTCTACAATTTGCAGTGGAAATGGCATTTGTCCAAGCTCTCTTTAGCTGAATAGGTAAAGTTATGTCTAATCCACTTTAATGTTCTCTATCACAAATGTGATGACATTCATCAGTTTAAAAGCACTTAGAACTAGAGATTAAAAATAAATTTCATTTAGAGTAACTTGCTTCAGACCAAATATCTTCAGAGATTTTATCGATTAATCATTCTTAATGCTTTGGTGAGCACATTAGAATGATGAAAGGTGCTTTTTAGAAACTAAGCAAAGTATAAAGAAATAGAAAGATTTTTTTCGAAACAAAGAAAAGAGGCATGAATACTTGCCACATCCTTCTATATGGCAGTGAATGCTGGACAATTTCCTCATAGATAAAAAAGGAGGATTGAGGAAACAGAAATGGTTATACAGAAGGAAGCTGAATATTGCTTTAAAAGATATTGTCACCTTATTATCCCTCCCAATCCTTGTTCTACTATCCATTTCCATAAGCTTGTTAAGTAGCTTACTTGCTTTCTCATTTTGCTATCTAACCTACAATATATCATTATCCAAGTCCTTTTTCCTCATTAAACCAGAAATTTCAATTGTCTCTTTCTGGACCTAAGATTAAGTGTCCTTTTGGCTTCCATTTTTCTTAACAATTCCTCATTGCTTACATGTTCCAACCATGATATTCTCAGCATCCTTCTGTAGAACAATATCTCTGCCCACTTAAATCTCCCTTTCATGTATAAGGAAATTGTACAGTATTCACTGTCTTATTGGAAGATTGATATGACATTGCAGTTGAGCTATAAATATTTATTCTTTTACTTTTGTATTATAAATATGAGTTTATCTTGGTCATTTTTTTTCACTAAGGTAAGATATATCATGTAAATATCTGATGTATTAGATTGTGCTAACAATAATGCAAATAATTTGGAAACGTTTCTTTTATTATGTGCTGCATTCCTTCAAGACATAACCAGGCCTGGCTTTCAACATCATTTTACCTATCGTAGCTCTAAGTAATGTTTGTGCCTATACTTTCATTCCAAGGACAAAGTTTTCATTTTCTTAAATAAATACAGAATTACATTTACATCATTCTTAGCCAAGCAATTTGAAATTTAATTTTACTTTATTATAGTGATTCTCAACTGTGGTGCCATGACACACTAGTGTGCTGTGCAATCCACTTAAGTTTGCAGTGAAATACTGTCAAAAATAAGATGCAAGAAAAGCTATGCTCAACTGAAGAAGAAATGAGGGTCTTCTTATTTCACATTTGGTTGAACATTAAAGAAATCACGAAAAATACCAGGCACAGGTGTAGAATATTGGTTGGCTTGTAAGTGGTCTGACACACAAGTAGACTGGTGTAGTCATTTCCAGCTAAAATGCAGCCCTGAGTCATTTAATGGAGAGATATATGGGTGAATAGAGTCCACTCATGCAAATGTGTTGGGCAGGTCCATTCCAGTGAAATGGACCTACCCACCTGCTACATTAGGTGCTCTCCTATAAAATGAGGTAAATAAGCTGGCTTGCCTTTCCCAGGAGATACAAGATACACTAAATAAACTGCTCAAATAGTTAAATAGAAATAATCAAATAAAGTAGAGAGCTGAGTTCAAATTCTAGTCGAATCCATTACATTCACTTACATGCTCATACCCTTGGGAAAGGTATGAATCCTCCTCTTCTCCCCCCAGCCAGGGGTAAATAGCAGGACAGACCAGGTTCTGTAGCTTTGGATGTCAACTGGTCTACTGTAGAAAGAAATGGCAACCAACTGCATGGAAAAAACCTGCCTCATCAGTCATGTATTGAAAGATACATGATTACCTAAGCATGTATCATGCATGGCACATAACTTAATGAAATAAAGTAACTTCATATTTTTGCGTATTTATTTAAAGAAATAAACACACAAAAAAAATGAAACTATAGTTTATTTCATAGCAGTTAAATGCATTTAGAAATTTTACTGTGGGCCATGATATTTTCATTTGATCCTAGGTGTGCCATTGGTTAAAAAGGTTGAGAAACACGGCTTTATTAAAAACAAAGAAAAGGGTACTGAACTGTGATGTATTATCTGTCCTCCTATATGGCAGTGAATGCTGGACCATCTCCTCAAGAAAAGTCTTGAGACAACAGAAATGTGATTCTACAGAAGGATGCTGAGAATACCATGGCGTTAACACCAATGAAGTTTTAGTGAAAATGGAAGCAAAAAGGGCACTTATACATCAGAAAGAAGTAGTTGAAATTTCTAAGGAAAATAATGAAGAAAGGGGGCTTAGAAAATTTGATACTCACATGGCATATTAAAAGTAAGAGGGATAGAGGAAAACAGAGCTTAATTGACAGAATGTGTTTATGTAAATACTTAGCAGAACAGGGATTTGGAGAGATCGCAAAAAAGACAAACATTACTAAGAGTTACAAAAGACAGGAGAGCCATGATTGCCCATTTCCTGAAGGAACAGTATATCTATATGAGATATATAATAATAAATAATGTGGTATAATACAGAAATATCCATATCACTTTGAATTTTTGCAATGTTATTGTATTTGATGTCTCTCTTTACAAAGCTGAATTGTTTTCAAAATTAAATTATATTAATCAAGCAATATTGATATAATTTTCAGGATAAGTTTTGGTTTGTGTTGTTTTATGGAATATCAACCTCAATTGGTTATTTTATGCTGGCAAGATTTTTATTGCTGCTAATATTATTTTCAAAAAATCTATAGCTGGTAATATTTTTTTTTTGAACATGTATTGATAGTTTGACTTGGTTTGTTTTACAGCATATGAACCTCAGTTGGTTATTTTATGCTGACAAAATTTTTATTGCTGGCAATATTTTTTTTCTTCAAAAATGTATTGCTGGTAATAAATTTTACTCAAAACTTTATTGCTGATAATAAAACCTACTTTTTACACTTCCATGGTGTTTTGACCCCAGTTTAGGGGTCTACCCCTTGCCAATAGCTGGGACCCCAACAAGTGCCACCACTCCGGGTCAGGGTGGACCTGGGAACACCAGCAACCAAGAGTCAGCTCCATGCTTTTCAAAACCTCCCGACCAGTGGCCCCACTGTCGGATGTAGTTTATCATCTTACCCTGGACACAAATGTAGTTTATTGTCATACCCAGGACAGTTTTTAGGATATATTTATATGATAAATATACCATATGAATTTCAGCTTATAATATCTTTCCATATTAAAAATTTTCAGAGCTTCTTTTGAGGCTATTAGGTTTTATTATGCAAAATGCAACATAACTTTTATTTAGAAATATATCCAAAGGATATAGGCTGCAGAAATATATATTTGATTAATATAACATCACATATGACGCATTCAGCAGACAAGGGGTGTATTCAACAAAAAAAGAAAAAAAAATCGAAAATTGCTTTTTTCACTACAAGTCAATCATTATATCATATCCAAGTATTTTACAAAAAGATTAGAGCCAGTTACATAATATTTCAAGCTCAATTTAGGTTTACAATTTGTAACCATGCAATGAGATGAGGTAACATAAACTGTAGATTTGTCTGCAGAATATCATTACATTATTGTTACATAATTATAGTGAAATCATTAAGATTTTTTGTCAAAAGCATTTTATTTTTGGTTGTATATTAATTTAAAATATTCTTTTTTATAGGCTTTATTTTTGGAATGGAATAAGATCACTATAAATTTTGCTATGGCCCATCAAAATCACTGAAAGAAAGTGAACTAAAAATAATAATGGAAAAGAGAGGTAATGAATCATAAACAAAATAGCTCCAATTTGTTCAAGTTAGGAAACTTAGCATCACAACCAAAGTATTCTAAAATGCTTCCAATAACAAAGGAGAAAATGAAAAATACCTAAGAACAAATTAAATATAGCATCTAAATTTATATTATTTTTATTTATTTGTTATGTAAATAAATACATAATTGTCAGCAATGTTTCTGTAAAATTTGGTATTTCCTGTAATAAATTCTTAATAAATATTTTTGCTGTTATTTTACTTAAGTTTAAGGTAGTCCTACATTTACAGTTCCTTAAGGCTAACCATGAAAAGAAATGTTGATCAAAACTGCCTAAAACCTCCAAACATGTACTGTAACAAAATTATCAAATGTTGAATATACCCCTCCTCTGCCAAACATGTCATATACCTGAATAAATTATTATTTCATTATTTTATATGATGCTTCAATACATAAAAACTTTAAATATTAATGTCTGGCATAAGATTAGCTGAGATGAAGAGAAACAAAGCAGCAGGACCAGATTACAAAAAAAATATATAAAAAATGAAATACAATATTTAGCTGTCCCCCCACGTGGGGTCGCATGTGGCACAAGGCCGAGTTTTACGTGGTCACCCGAGCCCGTAGGCCCGGCCAAAAATATAGCCTTCGACTTGCCTAGGCGAGTTCGAGAGCTGTCATAACCTCCCCGAACGAAACCTTGCCCTTCGGCAAAGCTTTGTCCGGGTTCCTTCCTGCTAATGCAGAAAGTTTGACAGACAGCGTGGACTGTAACTTAATTACAGCTACAAAAAAAAAAATGAAATACAGATGCTTACCTCGTCTTCCCACTGAGATGTGATGTGTCACAAGGTTGGGTTTATTGTAGGGAACCTGTGCACTTATTCCCAGGCCAAGGATAAAAATTCTCCAACTCCCCTGCATCCATCGGTCGCACTGTCCTTGGTGGTGAATACCAATCTCTAGTGCAATTAGAGGGTGCAGCCTCAAGCAGCTGTTCTCCAATGCCGGGCACCTCAAAGTATTATTTTCCTCAGTTGCACCTCTGTCCTCCGACAGAGGTACAACTGAGTTGCCCGAAGATAGAGACTCAACGGAGCAATGTTAAACCCTACATTGTAAAGTATAATAAAAAATGTAATATATAATTGCCGCAGCATACCAGAAGATCATAACAGATCAAATCTTGTAGCAATGTTTAAGAAACTGGTACAAATGAATGAATGCTTCATTAGACAATCAGCTTAATGAGCTGCGTAACTAAGCTTATCACCTATTAAATAGAGCATGTAGAAGAATTAGACTGTAAATAGGACAAGAAGAACTGTATGATTTCATTAAAGACACTGGAACAAGAAATAAAATATTTATTCTGCCTATCATCTCCTTGGTCTTTTGAACAGGAGTAGAGGTTTATTCTTTTTTTTTTCTTCTGTTCAGGATTTGATATCTGGTTCCTTTTAAAATCTTTACACTCTCACAAAATTAGGAATTTGGTAATGTTTTTCTATTTTTTTGTATAGTTATCTTCCTTGTTAGCCAGTGGCGGACCTATTCTTGCATCATCTGTAATTTTGCCATGCTACTGAAGCCTATCAGTTATTCATATATATGATACCATTGCTTGATTTGTCATTGTCTTTTGTTTCTCTTTTATACCTGCATGCACTGCCTTAATTAACATTTCAAAATATTTGATATTTTTGTTGCTTTCAATATCAGTCAATCAGCCTTTTCTTCATGTGTATAATCTACAAAGAAAGAAATAAGCCTTTAAGATAAAAATGACTCATATTTTCTTCCCTTTATAAAACCCAAAGTCTAGTCTTTCATATTGGGTTAATTGATTTATTATGATTATGATTTTTTTTTTAAAAAACCATCATTATTTTTTTCAGCAACTGTTAAGTTATTTTTATAATCTACAGATTATTACAAAAGATGCTTGTTTTTGAGTCAGCATTTGGCGAGAAGGCATTAAGCAAAGAAAGAAAGTAATTTATTTGGACAGAAAAAAAACACCAGAAAATGTTATAAAAATCTAAATCCCACTAAAATCTAAATAAGCTTTACTGGCATTTGAATATATGCTTTTTTGGCATGAAGTTTTGCATCTATATTTGGTGGCACAAGCAGTTGTCATGCAAAGTTATTGAAAGTGAAGCAAAATCATTGATTGTCATTTGAAATGTAAGAGGTTAAGTTCTTCCTCTTGTGTCATCATCCTGATAGCTGCCAATCAAATAAGAGTGTGGATATAAGGTGCCATCAGAAAAGAAGGTAGAATACTGCTGTATTATTGTGCTTGTCTTAAAATGAAAGTAATGGAACCAAACACTGGTGGTGGGAGCAAAAAAACGAGGTGGAGATTGAACAGGAATAGACAAACATTAAAAATATATATCACTGGAAAGAAAATGAACTCATCAAAATAGGATGGAAAAGAATGAGATTTTGTGTTGAGAATTGTGTGTAAAAAATCTCTTTGGAATTCATCTATCATTCAATCACAATATATTTAATGTCTCAAAACCCTTGATGGGTTCTGTAGATTGTGCTTCAGATAAAAGTGTTTTTTGGGGTTTTTTTTACTGTTTTTATTTTCACCTAACTTCTTTCTCATTTTTTTTTTTATATAAGAAAAAGATTTTTATTTGACAATGTGATTTATCCCTTCAATATTATTTGACCATTCCAAAGAAAACAAATTTAAGCTTGTTGGCAGATATATTAAGCCCAGATCCCAAATTAAAGAATGTTGAGCCTTTAAAACAACTGAAAAAAAAAAAAGAAAAAAAAAAAAAATAATAGAAAGGAAGAAAAAGAAAGAGAAAAATAATGGAGATGAAAGAAAAACAGAGAAAAAGAAAAAAGATAATAAAGAAATAAAAACTGACAAGAAAGAAAGAAAGAAAGAAGTTTTTACAAAAAGAATTAGATGAAATAAAAAGAATGTGTCTTTACAGAAAGATGTAGAGAAAAAAAGAAAACAAAGAAAACTGCAAATTTGGCTTCTTCATTGCTTTGCAAACTTTGGATTCTAAAGATATTTTCCAAGAATGCTAAGTTCACATCAGGGAGTTTCTGGATAAACATAACAAAAAACAATAAATATTCAGAATTGAATCTTATTACTATTTAAATCCTTTTTTTTCCACTGAAATGTTTTCAATGAAAAGCCATTAAGCAAAAGAAATCAGTATTAAACTTTAAGAAATGTATTCATCAAATTTTAGTCTTCAATTTAGGAAAGCCAAATGAAAAGGTTTTATTCAGGTTTTCATATGTTGTGTTGTATAGTTGTTTTTATCTTAAGAGATCTCCCTAAGGTTGTAATCATTCATTACAAATCCTAAATGAATTCTGAAAATGTTTCCTTAATGATAATTATATTCTGTTGATTTGTTTTCAAACAATTTTGAAAGACATCAACTCATTTAGTGAAATTAATATAGATTTAATCTAGCTTTACATGTAAGTATAGTAGATTTTTAATTTTGACTCCATGAAGAGATTTGGATTCCATTGTTATTACTGACATTTATGGGCTAGTGTTTCTGTTTAAATGTTAGCATTTTAGATATTTTATTTTTGGTGTAATATGTCTGCATAAAAGTGATTATTTTTTAACATCCGTTATATTTCTGCATGTATTGTACCCCTTCAGAACATGTGGGTCATGGCTCTCCACAGTTTCCTATCATTGTTGCTCTCATTAATACATGCTCCTTCATCAGGTGTGGCTTAAGACATGTTCTGATCAGAGCCTAGACTTGAATCCTATAGAGAACTAGCAGCATGTCCCGGCATTGCCAGTGCTTGATTCAAAAATCATACGACTCATACAGCAATCACTATCACTTGACTTTAAATATTTTTGCCCTTCCTTGCCTTTAAAGGAGTGCCCTTTACCGTACTGATGTTGCTACATGCCTTACTTCTTGCCTATCTCAAACTGCAAATTTTTTCTAAGCTCTATACTAAACACTAAATCTGTTATGGAAAAAGAACTAAACAAAATGAACACAAAATGATCAGCTTTAAAAAAGGACTCCTAACTGGAAAAACCAAATAAAAAAAGAATGTTAACAACAAATACTTTTTTACACCCAACCCAGTTCTGCGGAATCAGAATCAACGTTGAGTTTAAGCGAGCGAATGAGCCAATTGGAGTAAAGTGCCATGCAGATTTAAATTTTTCCCACTTTTGATGAATGCAGCTATCGATTTTTTTGCATGCTAGCATGCTAGTTAACATTCGTGCCAGTCAGCTGTTGGCTCTCATGCTGGCCAATAGAATCTTCCTGCCTATTTGTGGCAGCCAGCTATTGGCTCTCACTCTGGCCAGTAGAAAATGGTTGCAAACTACATGAAAACTGCTGTAGAAGCATGAAAAAATCGATTATTTCCACTATCGATGGGAGTTGGGAAATGCAAAGTCAGTCTTGGCCTTCTCGCTAACTTGGAGCATGTGCATGTAAATGTTGGTGCAAATCCGTCGAAAATTGCGGCTGTGCATTCGTTACACATACACACACACACATCCTGCCTTTTATAGATAGAGATATTCGGTCTCACATTTTACGTGCTGTGTCCCTTTTGGACGTAAGTGATCATGGCCCTCCATATCTTCCTGTCACTTGTAGTTCTTAATAAGTTTTGTCTTTTTGTTATTTCTCCTAAATACTATTCTACTATCGATTTGTTCAAGCTCATCAAATTTGTTACTCATTGCTTTTCTCTGTCCCTCTTTCTCTTAATCTGTCTTGTGAGTATCAGGTTTTCTAAGCCATCTTTCCTCATTACATACCCCAGAAATTTCTACTGCCCCTTCCTGATGTTAAGTATAAGTTACCTTTTTGTTTCCATCTTCTCCAAATCCTCATTGTTGTTCACATGTTTAGTCTGTGGTATCCTCAAATTTCTGTTGCTTCAAGTCTCTTCTTCATTTCTGAGAAAATTGTCCAGTATTTGCTGACATACAGGAGGACAGATATCATATAACAGTTCAGTACACTTTTCTTTGTTTCTCCGTTTGATGCTATTGTAGTGATATTGACAGCCTAAATCAACCAATACATTTTTTACTTTAAATGTGTAAGCAAACGAAAAGCAAACAAAAGAAACAACACAAAAAACTGTTTTTATAACAAGAACAATATTCATATTTATGTTTAAGTATATAATGATGTACAAGCATAGGGGTTACTTCCCTTTGACTGGAATTAAAGTCTTTACTAATGAATTAATTTTTTATCTGAGCTCATAAAAAGTTGCCACTGAAAATGTTCATTGTGAGAGAGTTGAAACAAGAGTTGAAGGAGTGAATGTTCTATAATGTTTAATTAGTTTCCATTGCTTAGAGTTGAATATTTGTAATATGTTGATATTTGTAATGCTTGTAATTAAGTTTCTGTAAAATTCAATTACTGTAATATTCAGATTGAATAGTTTTTAGCAAGTTTCAGGAGAAGATGGTGAGTGAGTGGTTTAGTTGAATGTTTTAACTTGAATTACAATGAAGTTATTTCATGTTAAAGAAAATTCAAAATTTTAAAATTCTAACTTTTTACTTTGCTGCCATAATGATACAAGCATCATTAACTAGTTTAGCAAATACTAGTCGTTTATAAATTCTCACTGGCAAGGTTCACTAGTACATTCTATTTATATGTTTTCTAGTCAAATGACAGGCTTTGAAAAGCATTTCTGATTTTTAGTGGAAAATGTATTTTTGGTAGGTCAGGAACTAGGTTGATGTTATTTGGACATAGTTGAGAACATGATTTTAATATTGACCGACCAATGAGAAGTTATGAAAATATTAAGGCTCTGTGATCCACTTTTTGCACAGAATTGCACAAAAATTGACATTGATAGAAAGATGGTAACAGAATGCTAAACTATCATGATTGACTTTTCTCTTTGTAAAAAGTTATCTGCATATTTACACACAAAGCCTGAACATTTAAAGAAAACAAAGGAAAAACTATCCCATAAGTTAATTTTTTTAAAAACCAATTTAGGATTTTGGTCAGTGCTCAGGTTGCTTAATTCTTTTAATCCTGAACTTGTACTCAATTTGCTTAAATGGTTGCTAGGACTTTTTAACCTTGGACCTAATAATTAGAAGAGAAAGACATTTCAATATAATTAAACTAGTAGAATTGGTTTAAGTTTTTAATACAGTATAAAATAATGTATTTAGTAACTTTTTGTTTTATTTTAACTCTTGAGTTGCTTAAGCCACACTGATATCAATAATGGTGTTGCTAAGGATTTTATCAAATTTGTGTACATTTGCTTATAAATGAGTTGCTGATAAAAAAGAATGCTGTATATGTTTTGCATTTGAATGTAGAAATTCAAATAAGGAAAACATAACTTATGTATAATACAACTACAGGTATGGAGGAAAAATGCATGTAATTAATTGTATCTAACATTTTCTAAAAACAAAATACTTGACAAGTTAAAAAGAAATTAAAGTAAATTTTTATTAAACAAATTTTAATTTACATGTTTCTAGAAGATAAAAACCTGTACTGATAACTGACCATTTAAAGATAAATGTTTGTCATAAAAATGTATCTGAAGAAAATAGATATTGTCTTACTCATGAGAAGTAAATTGTTGTAGCCAATCAAGTGATAGTATATTCAGGTAAGCTGCTTATAAGATGGTCCAGATGAGCAAAGGATAATTGTAAGTAACTGATACTTCTTTGATGCAAGTACCCAATCCCGACCAAAAATAGTTTTGAACCATAATTTTTTTTTTTTAAGCAAGTTAATATTTTGACTAGTTTTCAAGTTGATTAATTCTTTTAGACCTGAACTTATACTCAATTTGCTTAAATGGTTGCTAGGATGTTTTTAAACCTTGGATCTAATAAATAGAATAGAAAGACATATCAATGAAATTAAACAAAAAGAATTGGTTTAAGATTTTATTACAGTATAAAATAATACTTTTAGTAACTTCTTGTATAATTTTAACTCTTTTTTTTTGAGTTGCTTAAGTTCTGTTGGCATCAATAGTGGATTTGTTAATTATTTATCAAATTTGCTAATAAACAAGTTATTGATAAAAGAAAATGCTGTATATGTTTTGTATTTAAAAGTAGAAATTCAAATAACAAAGCATACTGTCTGAATTTCTGGAATGAAGAGTTTTCATTACTTACACTATTTACATTCGGACTATTGACCTCAACTTTGTTGTTGTTGTTATCACAATGTTTTGGCTGTTGTGCCCTCTGGCCTTCATCAGGTGTATATCTATCTGGGTAACCTACAGGGAATTCAGGTAAGCTGTTTATATGATGGTCCAGATGATTAGAGGATAATTGTAGGAAACTGATACTTCTTTGATGCAAGTAAAAAATATGAACCACTGTTACGTTTTTGTATTATATTTCAATTTTGGTTTTTGATTTTTTTATAAAGTAATTTTGTATAAATATCGAAAACTGAACTTGAGATATTTAGAGTACTTTAAATACAGAGGAGAAAATAAAATTCTGGTATTTTTATTTTTGTGTTGTTTGATTTTCATTGTTTAATAGACCTCACATTTATTTGTCTTGTCAGGTAGCATCAGTGTATATAATTCTTGTATGTTTGTGTGTTGTAACTGTAAAATAATAAAATCATAATAAAACCTGGACAGATAACTGATCATTTAAGGATAAACAAAGATTTGTCATAAAAATATATCTTTAGGAGATAATAAATCATAGTTACTCATGAGAAGTAATTTAACATGGCAAGTTGGTGTAGCCAATCAAAAGTGATAGTATATTCAGGTAAGCGGTTTATAAGATGGTCCAGATGAGAAGATAATTGTAAGTAACTGATACTTCTTTGATGCAAATTAGTTTTGAACCAAAAGTTACATTTTTTTTTCTAAAGCAAGTTAGGATTTAGATCAGTGCATGGGTTGCTTAGTTTTTTGTACAGAAATTAGTACACAAGTTGCTTAAATGGTTGCTCAAACCTGGGAAAAGTCAGACATTTCACTGTAACTAATTTAGTAGAATTGGTATAAAATAATGTATTTAGTAACATTTTTTTTTCTTTTTCCTTTCCCTTTTTTTGAGTTGCTTAAGAGACAATGATTTCAGCAGTGAAGATGCTTGAGATTTAGTTAAATGTGAGTTGTTTTCTTCTATGGGCCATGTCCCTTCAAGACTCTCAGGTTCTTCCCAATTTCGTCTTTTGTAGTTCTTAGTAAATTTTGTCTTCTTGTTATCACTCCTAAACCTTTCTCTTGCGTCAGTTTACTCAAGTGCTCTATGTAAGTTATGCATTGTTTTCCTCTACCTCTCTTGCCTACAACCTGTCCTGTGAATATCAAATTCTCCAAGCCCTCTCTCCTCATTATGTGCCCTAGAAATTTCAAGTACCTCTTTCTGATGTTAAGTTAAAGTGTGCTTTTTCTTTCCATTTTCTCTAAAACTTTATTCTTGCTCACATGTTCACTCCATAGAATTCTCAGCATCCTTCTGTAGAACCACCTTTCTTCAAGTTTCTTCTTCATTTGTGAGATTTTCCAGCATTCACAGAAGAGAACTGATATTACATGACAGTTCAGTACTTAATAAAATTTTCCAGTTTCTTAATAAATTGTTAGGTTTTGGAAAGCATTTTTGTGATCAAAATGCACTTTCACACTTTTCTTTCTCTGTTAAAACACTTACCAGACATTTATATTATTGTACTTGTTTGATTTTGGTATCTCCAAATTGTAATTTATATGTACTTTTTTCCAACAATCATGCATTCTATATTCTTGCCATTCATGTTTAGTTCTTTCTTTTTACTTTCCATCATTGACTTCTCAGGGTGTTCTTGGCATTTCCTAAGATTATGGCTACCAATAATGAATCCTGGTAGGACTTCTGATTCTTCCAGAATTGTTTCACTGTACAGGTTGAATAAGTCTGGTGAGAAGGTACATCCTTGTCTTACACCCCTTTCTATTTTTGTATATTTACTGATTCATTTTCTATCTGTATGCAGGTGGTTTGCTGCCAGTATATCTTCTGGGTTATTCTAATACCCTTTCTAAATATGTTAATAGAGTTGCTTATAAAAGCGTTTCTCAGTAAAAAAAAAAAAATCATGTACTTTATTGTTTGATTAGTTCCTGAGCATTGACTTATTGTTAAGATTCTTCTTCTTCTATGTGCCATACCTCTTCAAGACATGGCTCTCTACAACTTCCTGTCTTTTAGAGCTGAGTAAGTTTTATCTTGTTGTGTTCCCTCAGGTTCTATTTACACAAGCTCATTATGCAGATTATGCACTGTTTTTCTCAGTCCCTCTTGCTTTCAATAAGTCCTGTGAGTATCAAATTCTCCAAGTGCTCTTTCTTCATTATGTGCCCTAGAAATTTCAACTAAGCCTAAGTATAATTATCCTTTTCCTTTCCAGCTTTCTTAGGACTTCATTGTCATTTGCATGTTTCATCTATGGTATTCTCAGCATCCTTTTGTAGAACCACCTTAAGTCTTTTCACCTTTGAGGAGATTGTCTAATACTTGCTGACATATAGGAGAATCAATATTCCATAACAGTTCAGCACTCTTTTCTTTCTATCTAATGAATTTTACTCATTTCTTAATGGTGTACTTAGCTTTTGGAAGTTATGTTTTGATATTTCAATGTGTGTTTGGATTTTGTTATCACATTTTTGGTGTATTGTTAAAACATTTACCAGAATTTTAAATTTTTGTTCTTGTAGAAAAAAATAAAGGATGATTGGGGGGGGTCAAAAAGTGCAGTGCAACACTTGCTGGCAGGCCAGTTCGTTTTCTTCTTCTTCGGTCGCCTCAAGAAAATGGATTGGGTGGCTCCCTTTCTCGGCCGTTACACTGGGCATTATGAAACAGACACCAACATAGCTGCACCTACTTAAACTTCCTCTTTGTCTGTCTGTCTGTCAATCTGTATGTCCAACACACACAGTCCACCAAATGACTATTCTGTCCATGCTGCTGGCACCCTGCTTTTTATGCTATTCCAAGATGGCCAAAATTTGCATGTGTGCAAATATCGTCTCATCTTGGACAAGATAGGCACACATAAATTGTGTCTTCAATAGCAGCCATATTTCTTTTTCGCCATTACTTTTCAGGCAAGACACATTCAGGCTTGTTTCAAATTCTGAGGTAAGTCATGTCTTTCATTATAGTTCTTGCTTGATTTTAACATCTTCAGTTTGCTTCTTGAGCTGTTTCTTTTGCTAACAACTATAATTTCTTCCTTCTTACAATTGCTGTTAGTCTTTTCTTCTCACTCCCTTTTTCGACATTCTGCAAGAGTTCCTGCAGTTTTGCTTCTCTATATGCCATCAACACTGTGTCATCTGTATATCTAATGTTGTTAAGATTGAGGCCACCAATAATAAATCCTGAAAGAACTTCTAATTTTGTCAAGTCTACCTCACTTTATAGGTTGAATAAGTTTGGTGAGAAAACACATCCTTTTCTTATGCCCATTTCCATTTTTGTATATTTACTGAATTCATTTTCTATCCATATGCAAGTGGTTTGCTGACAGTATGAAGCCTGGTTTATTCTAATATCCTTCCCAAATAAATCAAGCTTACCTAGCAGTTTGAGTTGGGCTATTTGACATTTATCAAACACTTTTACATAAACAATAAAACAGATATACATTTGTATGGCTATTTTTGATCTAATTCTGTGCATAAATATTACATTTCTTGTTGCAGTGTCTGTAAGGAAACAGGACTGTTCTTGTCTCATTTCTAGTAATTTTACTATTCACTCTATTTATTAGAATTTGGATTATAAATTTCATGTGACGCATTATTCTGATTTTTTCATGGGGTACATATTTGTTTGTATCTGATTTCTTAGGCAAGGATGTGAAAATAGATCTTCCGGTCTTTCCATATGTTCGTATATTGCAGGCTTTCCTCTTTTGTTGTCAAAGAGTTCTTTGATGTATTCAGTAAATCTTTGAATTTTGGCGTTTTTAATTTGTAGATTGCATCTTGGGTTGGTCCTTTTACTGACAACAACACATTCTATCTTCTTACAATTAATAATTATTGCTTTCTTCTAACTTTCCTTTATTATCTTTTGTAGGAGTTGTTGTAATTTCCTTTCTATGTCTGCTAACAACACTGTATCATCATCATGTGGCTGCCAATAATGAATTTTCATTGAACTTCTAATTCTGTAAGGATTGTCTCACTGTAAGGGTTAAATAAGTTCAGTGAGAAACACATCATTGTCTTACATTTGTTATTTCTGTCTTCCTAGACAATACTATAAATATGGAACTACTGTTGTCTTCTGCTATATCGTCTCTGCCAATAGATTTCATTTATTTTTTTCTGTAAATTTGTCAATGCCAAAATCATCTAAAGCTGATAGAATCTCTATTACAGTGCCACCTGGTCCTGATGCTTTGTTTCTGTTCATCTTGGCCATTGCTGATTTCACTTCAGATTTTAATATTTCTGGTCTTTCCATATTTTTGTGTATTTCAGGTTTTCCTCTTTTATTGAGACTGAATCTTGCCCCATATTTTCATCCAGGATTGTAAGTGACTTGTTCTTTTCTTCTGTTTCTCCTTGCCTTCAATGTCTCTCACTGCTAAATTTTTCTAGTATCACAAAATTTCAAATATCCCAACAGTTTCTTTTCTCAGAGTTTCTGCCTGTGGAACTCCCTCCCATTTACATACTTCCCTGATAACTACTATCTTCAAAAATGCAATGTCAGTTGTCATCTTCTATCTTGAATCCTATTCATCTTTTGTCCTTTCCTCAATCCACCCTAGTCTTCTCTTTTACTTGCACTCCCTGTAAACCCCTGCATTATTGTGGCATTCCTTTGTCTGGGATGAAATAATTTTTAAAAATTCACTTATTATCAATAATAGTCTTTACATCATTCTAATACACTGATTTAACTACTATGTAAATATTACAAAATATTCACCATCAAGAGAAAGCCTGTATTATCAACATGCTACTGTTAATCTTAAAGTGATTTCAATAGTTTAAAAATTAATGATAAGGTTACCAAGTCTGTCAACTACTTTTGATTATCACTTTTACCTCTTGTATTGAAATCTATGTTTATGGTAGACAAAAGCACCATGGAAGAGAGACCCTGCAAATTGATTTGATAAACTGAAAATTTTGCAACTTATAGGGCAAATAAGACACTTCAGCCGTGGTCAGGTGTACTCTAATGAAGATCTTTCTGTGATGCAAAACAGTTTCTTTCAATTACTCTTCCTAGAAGGCAGTCTACACCCTCGAAAACCACAATGTTGTTGCAGAGGTCTGGATCATTGCATATTATTTGTAACTCCATGAAAACCATTTCTGCTTATCTAACTTTATTTGCCCTGAGGGGGTCAGCACACTACTTACTTAAGTTTGAGTCGGAAATAAAGTGCTGTCAATAAGAAGGCCTTAGGAATAGAATGTCAAATAGTGCACCAACCAATATGAAACATCTTCTTTCATGCATAAATTGAATATATCTCAGGAAGTTAAATTTCTGCCGAGTGAATCAAAGAAGATGAATGCAGTCTATGAAATGGATTCTGGCTTCTCAGATATGAAAGGTGGAATTTGTTGCAGTTATCTGAAACAGAAGTTAATTTTTTTTGGTGTGACATCATTTTATAATTTCAATATTTTTTTTAGATATGAGTCACAACTGAATATATTTATTTTATTCAACATTTTATTTTTGTTATTATTTACATTTGCAGATTATGTACAATTTAAAATATTTCATTTTATTGATTTTACATGAATATACAGTTGGACTTCACCATCCTTAGAATCACCAAGTGTGAATACCACACAACAGTGGTATCCCCAACTGCAGTGACCTCATTGCTTGTGGAATTACCAACTGCAGATTAAGTTATTTGCAGCTAGACAAATCAGTAAAACTTTTGTTCTGAAAACTTTTATAAAAGTAAAACTACTTTGCATAAAATGTATTTCAAACATAAGCCTTTGATAACAACAGTATTTTGAGGATATAAGAAAACCACCCAGCTTAATGATGGGATTGATTCATTTTTGACAGTTTATCAACACTTTGTAGGTTATTTAAAGCCAGAAAATATTTTTAGATTGCAACAATTAGATAATAATATTTTAGTGATACAAATCTTGCTAATTAATACATAGCTGGGAAGAAGAGGTGGATTCATACTTTTCTCAGGGTTATTTGTGCTTAAGTGAATATAACAACCCAATGAGAATTAAAAACTCGGCTCTCTGATTATGGGTTCTGAGCCATTATCCATTATGCCACCAATCTTAAAGCACATGTTATTCCCAAACAGTTACCCATTTAGGTACGGACCAGGCTTGATGTTGCTTAAAAGGTCACGACAAGTTAAAAAGACATAAAGAAGGGATAAATACTTCATTTGCTTTTATGACAGAAGTTATGAATAAAGAAACAGAGATACAGAGAAGGAGTAGATATATCACTTGCTTTAGTGTGACAGAAGTTAAAATGACATGATAAATACTTCACTTGCTTGTATAACAAATGTTATGAACAAAGATACAGAGGTGTAGATATATCATATGCTTTACAAGACATAAAGAAGTAATAAATACTTGTATGATAGAAATTATGATACAGAGAATGTGTAGACAAAAATTTCAGACAGATAAGCAAAGAAATCTCTTTCATCACTATTCCCTAAGAATTTTTTATCACTTCAAACGTTATTTTTAGTTGATACTTGTATTTGAGTAGGCACTCCATTTATTTATTAAATAGTATATTTATTTATTTTTTGTCCACTGGCCTGAATATTTGAGAAATCTTATTAAAGAAAAATTTGCACTCTCCAGCAGGATTTGAACTAGCAATTCCCAGGGCAGGAGAGCTACCATTAAGCACGACACACTCTAATCAACTAAGCTATGGAGAACAATCAGTCAGGCAAGTATAAATTATTTTAAAATATTTGTTTATATGATAGTGTACAATAAAGATTTTAGTCTAAGAAAGGGTTACAAAAACAATTGTCTGTCTAGGCCCTGGTCAGATTTTGCAAAGTGAGTCAAGATGAAAACTTTGCAGCAGCTACACATATAGTATAACAACATTTCTCTGAGATTATTTTAGAATTTTAGGTATTGCCTCACAGATTATGGCTAGTAAACATGCAAGTCATAAGGGAAATCATTCCAGATTGTTACTAGCAAAATCTGCAGTTTATCTATAAATGAAAAGCCCGAAGAGTAAAGATGTAATAAAAGTATTATTTATTATTTACATTGTTCCACAAAATACAGTAATATAATTTATAAGGAAAAAAGTAGAGTGTAAACTTTCTTTCACTAATTTTTGTTGTTCCATCTCTTGCTAAATTAAATTTTATTGCCATCTCTTCTACAGCTGTAGCTCAGAGATTTGTATCATGCTGAAGTTAAGCAGCATCCAGCCTGATACTAATTGAATGGTGGACTGTTGGGAAACACTGGTTAGTGTAAGCCAGTGGTTCCCAAATGGTGTGATGTGCCTTTATGTGAGGTAGAATAGGGTAGCAAGTGAGGTAGAATGATTGAAAGACAATCAAAGATTTAGAAACAGTTTCCAAAAACTCATATCCTAAAAATAAATATGATTTCAAAATTTAAAACATCATTATGGATTACTTCTAATTGCATGCATGAGTCCCAGTATAAATAGTTATAAATAATTATTGATCTTTTTTATCATTGTGATATTTTTGCATTATATCAAGTATTAAGAATATAGTAACTAGGGTCCACAAATTGGAGGAGAGAGTTATCAATGATCATGTTCTGACTTCGAATCCGTGGTTATTCCCCTTTAACCCTTTCTCTGTTTTTTTTTATTTTATTTTAAATGTACTTTTTATAACATAAAATTTGGTGAGGTTCAAGCAAATTTTAATTCAAAAACCGTGACCCAGAGACTAAAATTTTGGAAACAACTGCTGTAAGCAATGACAGAATAAACACCAATAAAACCTTGCCCCTTTGTAAGATGGAGATGTGATAAAAGATTGTGGTTCATAGAGCTGTGGAGTGCCCAATGACCTGAAGGGCACAGAATGATCATGCATTTAAACAAATTTTTGATGTCTTGCCTAAAATTTCCTACTTAATTTAGTAACCTAGGGAATTAAAGTGCTGGTTCACAAATTTGGTGACAGAGTAATTGTGAGTTTAATCTCCAGGCTGAGCAATGTGTACTTGGACTCAATAGAAACAGGGTAAGCAATAACCAAGCAGTACTAAAAAGAAAAAAAAAATGATACATCCTTACACATGTGCAGGGGAATGAGAACGGTCTACTCTCATAGATTAAACAAGGGTTCAGGTCAGAATTCCTTGTAGGTTACCTGGATTGATATACACCGGATGAAGGTCAGAGGACACAACAGCCAGAATGTGATGACGACAACAAAGTTGAGAACAATTGTCCAAATGTAAATAATGTAAATAATTCATACTTGGAATTCTTCCTTTGTTGAAAATATTTCACAAATTTATTACATTTAGCATTCTGTGCTATGTGTCAGAAGACCATTTTTTCTGCAACCAAAAGACAGGGCAAGAATTTGGTTGATATGTTACTGGGTTCATACTGTGATGTGGGGCAATTTAAACTATTCCACCTCTTCCTTAGTCATGAGCTGTTATAAATTCTAGTTTCGTATGTTCTCAACCACATTAATTTTTTTGTGCCCCTAAAAATTTAATGCCTGGGGTAATCAACCCTCAATATCCACCCACACTATGCCACTGGATACAATAATAAACTGTTTCTTACATTTGCATAGCAAAGAAACATCACTGCAAACAGCAAGGGGATACTGCAAAATATTTGTAGGATTTGCAACTGCTAATAATTGTACCAAGTTCATTTCAATTGCAACTGAAAAACATTAAGATTACTAGATCTAGCTATACAATATGACATTTGTTTGAAGACAATTTAAAGAAAGCTCAGAGGATTAAATCATTTGAAAAACTAGATTACTAATAGCAATATTACCAACTATAAACAAACGTCAAAAACATTATTACATCACCAATGTTTATTGAATTAATTCTTAAAGAATCTGAGGTATTTTTACCAAATCAAATAGTATGTATGTAAAAATGTTCCCAAATCAACATACAAAAAAATAACGAATATAATACCTACAAGACATAGATAGACACGCATACTTATGAATATATATTATCATCTGAATCCCAAATGGACAAATAAGTATTATTATACACTTACATATATAAAGCAATATTTACGGTTTTTAGTTAGGCATAGTAATGTATTAATTTCTTGGTACTTTGAATGGATTTATTGTTTGTCCTTGCATTCAGAACACTACAAATTATACTAACATTTGTTTAACAAATTGGATGCCCATCAGATATGATTAAACAATGAAAGTCAAATAACACAAAAGTAAAAATACCAGAATTTCTGTCTTCTTTTTCTCTATATCTCATTCTCTGATGAAGCTTTAATATAAGTGAAACATATTAGATCAATAAACATTTGTTATTCTTTATTTTAACATTGTTTTTGTAACAGGAGATCCTCAACTTAAAATATCTGTTGAGGAATAAAGTGCCATTTTGCAGTATTGAATGGCTTATCCAAACATTTTCAGATTTTTAATAAAATTTTGTTGCACTTGGTCATTTTGTAGAGATTATTCCACCATAATATATGCAAAACTGTTGCTACATTTCTTGGCTATTTTTGTTGATAAAATCTCGACCCAAAACAAAAAAAATCAGTGACGGTGCAGGCTAAGGAAACGAGCAAAGGTACTTACCTTAAGTTGCAAAAAAATATCAACTTCCGCGATGTAGCTTCTCCGTCAGATAACTTGCATTATATGACAAAAGTAAAAAAAAGTGGAAAAAACATTTCCTTTATATAACCACTTCAGTGATCACATGATAACAAGTCACAAGATCTTGTAAGTATAAAAAAATTGGTAAAAAGAAAGTAATAACTTTTAATGTCCAGAACAACAACCCAGGTAAGTACCTTACTCCTCCCACCTGAACCATCAATTTTTCCACATTTTGAACAATTTTTCTGCATAGGATAATTTTTTTTTTTTATAAAATTTAATGAAACAAATTCTTATACTATGAAATATACCAATATCAATTATCTGGCTGAGAGGATTATTTTTCTTAATGGTGAAAATGAGAAATATTTTACTTCTTTCACCAGCTGTCACACCCACTGTCAACCCGAGAGTTGCTGGCACTCTGGGCAAGCCAAACTTTGATGCCCTTGCAAGTATAATTTTTAAAAAAAATTTTCACCTGTTTATTACATTATACAGCTTAAAACATGCTAAAGAAAACATTCATTATCCTACCTAAAACATTTTTTCTAACTTTTAAATTTGCAAATTTGTTCATGGCCCTTTCTACATCTATCTTGTCTACAAGATCATTTTCCTTTGACAAAATAGCCAAAGAATTTAATCTGTCTTGAGTCATGGATGACCACAAGTATGTTTTTATAAACTTTAGTTTTGGAAGATCCCAAACACACAACATGGTGACATGATGGCACCTTCACCCTGGGTGAATGTGTGCCTTGCCAGTACCTTGAGCCGGATGTACTTATGCCATGTTTGTCTCCACACCAGACTTCACATCATACAGTTATGAGCACTACATATTCCTAATTTTTCTTTTGTAAAGCAATTGCTTCAACCTTCATCTTAAAAGAAGCATTGTGATTCTTTTTGTCTAAAAAGTAATTCTCTGTCCAAACATATATATATATATATATATATATATATATATATATATATATATATATGGGATCCTGGGAGATTCCATTCTGATACCCAGGTAAGCCTATTCTGTGAGTCCTGATTGGCTTCTGATTCTGGTGTAGATACGGTGCCCAATAAATTCAGCATACTGTGAATCTCTGGAAGCATGTATTAAGTTACAACCCACTTTATTTTTGTCTGCTAACTGGATGCTAGTTGGGAACCTCCTTGACAGGGTGAGCCTCATATTTCTGAATCAACACTTTGAAATGTAACCAAATTGTCTTTACCTTATTCTGATGTACAGACAATGAATGGCATTCTAGAGATGGTAACTCAATACAATCACCCATGAAGGCTGCTCTACTCATACAGATTCACCATGAATATCCATAGTGACTGAAATTATTCAGTAATGTGCATTCTGCCTTTCCTTTTCCAAGGAAAGGCATAAATGTATTCCTATCCACTCAAATATTGGTTAAATAAACTACTTGAACTAACACTGAAACTAGTATGAAGAGACTAAAGGACTTCATGCAACACAGCTTTAATTAACGGAAGTTTTTAATCATTTCACCACAAGCAAGGTAATAAAGTCACTAAGACAAATGTTGTTTCTGAGTGTGAAAGAATAAGAAAAAAGAGAAACATTATTAAGGAGTAAGAAAAATAAAAGAAGAGGAATTGCATTTAAATTTTTGAAGATCAAAGTTGGTTGGAAAGCAAAAAGCTGGAAGAGTTCTGCAAGTGAGAAGTTCAAGAGAAGAAACTGTTAGCACAGAACTTATGGTTGCATCTTGTTGTGTCCATAAATACATACAAATTAATTATAGTGTCAAATAACAATTATAATTATCATTAATCCACTCATTATAAAGCAATAAAAATTGATTCCACTTTTCACCTCTACACGCACGAACACATGACATTTTCACTATTGTACAAGCAGTTCATACGGACAGGTTGTTAAAATGTGCGTCAATGAAAATTTCATCTCATTTTCCTTTCTCCAGACATGATAATAGCATTTATCTTTAAGCACTCAACACAAATTTGAGGTAAGAAAATCCCAGACATTAAATTATCTGGACACCCATTACACACATTTATAAAAAAAAAAACATATAAGAATGTTAGCATACCCTTTACATATTCTTCATCTTATTCTGTCAAATTCCAATCCATATTTCATCTACATTTGATCCCAAACTCACAATACCACATAGCCAGATAATAAATAATACTAGTTTTGTTGTTTCCACGTCTTGCTGTTTCTCATTTGTGCAAGCATTTTGTGTATATAAATGTTAGGGGGTTTATAGTTAATATAATTATTTACTTAAATTTACTAAAATCTACCCTGTCCTGGGTATGACAATAAACTACATCTACGTCCAGGGAAAGACGATAAACTACATCCAACAGCAAGGCCTCTGATTATGAGGTTTTAAGGAGCATGGAACCACCTCTTAATTGCTGGTGTTCCCAGGTCCACTCTGACTTGGGGTGGTAGCACCTGTTAGAGTTCCAGCTATGGGCAAATAGATAACCCTGAAACTGAGGTAAAAAGCATTATGAAAGTGTAAAAATAGGTTTTAATACCAGAAATACTTTGTAAAAAAATTATTACCAGAAATAAATTTTTGAAGAAAAAAACTATTACCAGCAATACGTTTTTGAAAAAAAAAATATTACCAACTATACAATTTTGGGGAAAAAAAATTTTACAAAAATATTATTAGGAAAAAAAAAGTTGTCAGCATTAAGTGACCCATTGAGAAAACTAAACGAAAACCAAATTAAAATCTACCCAGTCCACCTGGAAGTTGATAGAATTTTATTGCCAATCTAGTACTGCATTTAAATTCATAAAGTCTAGGTAAGATGCTTTTGTTGCTATGTAAGCTATCACATACTGTGAATAATGAGCAAGGAGAAATGCTAGAATTTCATTGTGTTTTCATCTAAGATAGCCATGTGGAGCTAGTATCTTTTGTCATGAGTGATAAGGGAAGTGGCATACATTCAGTTTGCCTACTGCTTGGTAAATTTGTCTGGTTTTATTTTCCCCCATTTCTTTATGGTTGTCAAGAAGCTGCAGTTTATATTTAAGGGCAGATAATTTATTTTCTAATCTTTACATATTGAAATCGACAACTTGTATTCTAATTTTGCTGTAGTCTGCATGAGAAACCAGAAGCTTAACCAAAAGTGTTCAATCTTCAATATGGAAGGTTGTGGTAGCCATTATTCTTATTCTGTCCTTTAGCTGCTGTGAGTATTACTAAGTTGGGGAAAAAATAATTGGTTTTTATTATTTTAAAAACTGATGTTTATTTTGGAATAAACTCTTATTTATTTCTATTCATGTAATATTACATTTAAAGCACAAATTTGCCAATGTTGATTTATACTAATGGTTTTGTTTTCATTTTTTTCTACTGTTTACTCTTCTTTATTTTAAGCTGTCAAAATAAAGATGGAAAAAATTGTATGCACTAAAAACGGCATATAAACCAATGGAAATTGCTCGCAATATCAAACAAACATTTGGTTAAAAGACTATCAATGAATATCCAGTTCAACATAGGTTCTATTAATTTGTTGACCAAACTGTGAGCTTTGTCAATGAGGAAGGCTGCAACTGTATTTTTGCAATTGGCAACAACCAAAGCGGCGCCATTATTGAAAGAGGCAAAAATAAATCAAGAAGTTGCATTAGAGCTAAACATTTAGCCATTGTCCAATATTGAACACCTCTGGTTGAAGTAATGGTTAATTAACCTTGTTCAAACTGGTTTATACGAACTCTCTGCTAGAAAGCATAATTAAGGTGCAATCAGCATAGTTGTCATATATGTCACAGGTTGGGACTATGGGGTTGAAGAAACATGTAATGAAGTGAAGCTGCCAATTAAAAGATGATTTTTTATGATATAACATTTTATTCACTCCAGTATTTCATCAGTTGTAAACCCTCTCATTGTACTACTACCAGGGGTTCACCATGTGGACCTTACATTCTCTGACTGCAATGTGTGTGAGACTGCTGAAATCATCTCTGGAATGCTTGCTTTTATATCTATCTATCCAACATTCTCATTCCCATGCTTTCAATACTGCATGCAGCTGTGTGGTCACATACTTCTGCCTTGGTGGCTATGATTGATCCCAGCTCAATCCTCCTTGTGCAATATCTATACTGGCATCATTTCACAAAGACATATATGCCTGAGTAAGTGTCTACAAAAATGATCATCTAGCCACTCTAGTAGAATCCAGTATGTCCCAAGACTGCAAGATGTCTAGTTTAATCATTGAATTTATTATAACATGGAAGCAAGTAAAATATAAATTATTCAACTAATTTATATATTGCACTTTATGTAATACTGGTAGGAAAATTAAAACTTATAAAAATTATGAAAATACCTAATTTCCAAATAATTATAAAAATACACACTTTAAAAATAATTATGAAAATACATAGTTTACAAATAATTATGTAAATACCTACATTCCCCAAAATTATGAAAATATATAGTATACAAATAATCATGAAAATACCTACTTTCCCAAAAATTATAATAATACCAAATTTGCCAATAATTATGAAAATACCTAGTGTTAATCCTCAATGAATCAATTGTATCTGCAATAAGGTAATCCTCCTGTTAGTCTGAATATTGACAACTGAACAAATGAAACATTTTCAATATGGCTGCCAGCATTTTATAAAAGCCACAACCTGCTTCTGGTGTGGGGGCAAGGTAAACATTCCTTTCAAAATCATTACTTTGTAAAAAGGTAGTTTTTATGTCCATAGATTTGCAAGCCCATTCTGAGGATAATATGATAACTAAGACAATGCGCAAACCTTCCTTGGAACAAGTGGTGGAATCTGTACAAACAGTTTAGGCTCCTTTATCTCAGAATATCTGAGCAACAAGTCTTGTTTTGATAACAGGGTCTTTGATGACTCTTTTTCAATATCATCATCAGCTAACTTGCACTTTCACCTTTTTCAAATGCTACATTCATAATGTGCTTATTTTTTTCCAGTGGATTTACCAGTTTTGCTAACTACTTTCATTGTCTTAAACTGAGATTCTTCATCATCAGCCAACTTGCACTCTATTTCATCTCCTGGCTTGGGAAGAGACACGCCACCCTTCCTGGGTGCAAATGCAGCAACCTCCTCTTGTGGAAGATATCTGAATCCTGTTGAAATGTCAGCCTCTTGTTCTTCTAGAACAGGTTGAAGGATATCTTCATCATCATTAAATTGCTCTGAAGGGTAAGATGTGGGATGATAAAGTGTTTGAAGAGAATTATCTTGTTTTTCATTGTAATTTGAAATACCACAAGAGTCTGAACAGGAATCATGACCAACATTTGGATCTTTAACCAAGCAACATATGTGAACTCTGACATATGTACCCCCATGACAAATTAACACTAGTTTCCTATCACATCCAATCACAATACCTGGCCCATGCCATCCTTGGCTATCATTTCTTTTGTAGAATATTTGATCACCATTTCTTAAATCTTTTATATTAGTATCCCGGATATTACTCCTTAGTGTTATTCTTATTTTTTTATTAGATCCAAGCTTTACAAATTCCTGCCTAGCCAGGTGCATTGCATTCAAATTTTTCTTCACTATAGTAGATGTAGACCTAGGAATATGGGAAGATTATTATGGAAAATATCTGGAACAGCTGGATTAAAACCAAAAACCAATTGAAAAAACAGAATTGTTGACAAGTGAGCTTCAAGCTGAAATAGACCACACCAGAGCAATATTTAAATCACACTGAGTATCTGCAATAATTTTATTTACCATGTTACCAATGTTAAGTCTCTCACATACACCATTGCTCCAAGGACTTTCTGCTGCTGTTGTCATCACTGCCATGTTGAGGGCTTCACCCATTTCTTGCATTGTTGTTGAATTCACACGCATTGTCAGATAGCATTTTTATGAATCATCAAAAATGGTTATCCAACTGGAGAAGAACTCTCTAATAACAGTGGAAGCCATTTTGTTTTGAATCACCCTCGCTGCACAGAAACAAGTTCCCAGATCCACAATCACAAGAAAGTAACTTTTGCCCAATATTTTCAGATTCAAAGCCAAAGTTTCATTAAATTCAGTTGCCATTGGAAGACTGACAATGTGTCTGGGAGGGGTTCTTTGGAATTTGATTCAAGTTTCGCACCTCTCTGATACAAATTTAATTTCATGTTCAATTTATGATTATTTATATTTGCATTGTGAATCAACTTTATAAGTTTTGGGGGGATTAGTGTGACCAAACTGCTTATGAAATTTATTGGCTATTTTATTTGTATCATTCATTTTTGAGAACATGATCAAAATACAGGTAGCATTATCTAATTGTCTACAGAGAGTTAAAGAATAATGGCCTCAACTG
This sequence comes from Acanthosepion pharaonis, assembly GCA_903632075.3. Classification (NCBI taxonomy): domain Eukaryota; kingdom Metazoa; phylum Mollusca; class Cephalopoda; order Sepiida; family Sepiidae; genus Acanthosepion; species Acanthosepion pharaonis. Next base: position 56,014 of record CAHIKZ030001135.1, read on the forward strand.
GTGCGTTGCAGTTGAATTATTTTCTTTCCAACAGTCAGTGTCATTTTGAAAATTCAAAATCATGTTTGCTTTTTTCATTGAATTTTTGCTTAAATGTAAAAGTATTTCACATTTAACAACATCAGTAGTTATTTCTGACCTCATATTTCTAATCAAACAGGGAATGGTCAATTTCTTTGCAGATTCTACTGTAGCATTATCACCAAAAGAAAATTTAGAAGAGGTTTCTTCCATAATTAAAGACAGCTCATAATCACTTAATGAATTCAAACATTCTTGAACTCAACCTTTACCACAGACAGTGGTCAAACACCTTGTGTCCAAAATAGCACAACCTTTCACATCGTTCACCATGGACTGCAAACCTGTACTATTAGTACAACCCACAAACAAGGACAACAGAACATTTTCTGATATATTCCTTTGCAGACTTCCTCACTGTTCTCATATGCATGAGGACATTCATGGGCCCAATGAAATTCCGACTTGCATATGACAGATCTTGAACTCTGCCCATTGTGACCCACAGGATTTAATTTATGGCCATATATAGGAAGTTGCCTGGTTTTCATTGAATTTTTGCTTAAAAATACAAGGTATTTCACATTTGACATCTGACCTCATATTTCCATTCAAACAGGGAATAGTCAATTTATTTGCAGATTCTACTGTAGCGCTATAACTAAAAGGAAATGTAGAAGCAGAGGTTCATTCTAAAATTAAACATCACTAATAATCACTTAATGAATTCAAATATTCTTGAAGCCAACCTGTACCATAAAAAGTGCCTTAACATCCTGTGTCCAAAATAGCACAACCCTTCACATCATTCACCAGGGACTATAACCTTGTAGTATTAATACAACTCACAAACAAGGACAACGGAGTATTTTCTGATGTATTCCTCTGCAGACCTTGATCACTGTTCTCATATACATGAGGACATTCACATGTCTAATAAAGTTTTGAATTGCATATGACACATCTTGAAACCTGCCCAACATGGCCATGTGATTGTATAGGAAATTGCCTAAAGTGAAAACATCCTGGATGGCATGAGTATATGGTTAACCCTGTCCCTGTCTGAATCTATCTGCAAAAGGTGTCCTGATTTTCCATTTATATCTCAGACTGAGGGGTACCTTTATCAATATTTGAAGGAGTAACTGAATGGGCAAAAATAGGTTAAATGGTCTCCTTCATATTTTTAAAAGACACTTCAATGCTGACATCATTAAGTATGCATCCTTTGCAGTAAATTTCACAGGGGAAAGTCCCATAAATGCTATTACTGGGTCTGGGAGAGCCATGTTTTCCTGTGTAAACTTAAAGTAGATGTGGTTAAAATCAATCAGAAAATCTTTTATTTCTGTTTCCGTTGCTCTATGCAAAGTGTACAAATTATTAAATGCAACAAATAACCATCTCCCTTCATCTGGCAGAAATAATTCATCAAGTTTTTGGATGATAGTGTCCACACCTGTCTCTGTTTCCAAAACTTCACTATCTCAGAAGAGGCATCTCTGGCCTTTCCACTTTAAGATAGGTAAATGGCCAAAGCTTGTTTTAGCTTTGGAAGGTCTCATCAACCTACTCCAAATATGTAGGCTTTACTTCTATTGTTCATAAGACCATTTGGAAGAATATGCATTTCAATTTTCTATTCTTATATAAAGTATAAGTCATAGAGTCACAAAACTTTAAAACTAACAGAAAAATAGAAAAAGAAATTTACTTAATTTTTGCTGCACATCAGCTACACTCTGATATCATTTGTTAATCCTCAATGAATCAATTGCATCTGCAATAAGGTAATCCTCCTGTTTGTCTGAATATTGACAACTGAACAATTGAAATATTTTCAATATGGCTGCTAGCATTTTATAAAAGCCACAACCTGGTAGCACTAAACATCAACCAAAAGACAAGGGCAATAACTACAACATTAACACCTCATTTCCAAATAATTAGGGAAATAACTAGTTTGCAAATAATTATGAAAATGTATAATATATGAATAATTATGAAAATATATAATTTTTAATTAACTGTAAAAATACAAAGTTGCTAAATAATTATGAAAATACAAAGTTTGCAAATAATTACAAAAATGCCTAGTTTCCAAATAATTATGAAGATGCCTATTTTACAAATAACTATATGAAAATATCTAGTTTACAAATAATTTTTGAAAATACCTACTTTCTCAATAGTTTTAAAAAATACCTAATTACCAAATAATTATGAAAATACATAGTTTTCAATTAATTATGAAAATATCTAATTTCCAAATAATTATGAAAACTCAGTTTTCAAATAACTATGAAAATACCTACTTTCCAACTAATTGCAAAAATACATAGTTTCCAAATTATCATGATAATACCTAGTTACCCAACAATTATGAAAATACATAGGTTTCAATAATTATAAAGATACCTATTTTCCAACTAATTACAAAAATACCTAGTGTTTAAATAATTATGAAAATACCTACTTTCAAATTAATTGTGAAAACTGTTAGTTCCTCACTAATTGTGAAAATTTCCAACTTATTTTGAAGATATTTACTTTCCAACTAACTGTAAATTAATCTTAGTTTTCAAATAGTTATGAAAATAACAACTTACCAAATAATTATTGAAATGCATAATTTCCAAATTTGGTCTGAGCATTATCAAAAAGAGATGACCAGAATTAAAGAAATGTTTTAGAGAAATAATAATGCCAAACAGCTAAATTTGTATAGTGTGAAATGATCTAATGTTTTAGACATAAGATGATATTATTACAAAAATATTTTCAAAATATGGCTACTTTTGGTGCAATTTTATGTTATTCTTTTGATTGACGAAAGAATTTCTCATAATTTCTTTACTTAAAATATCAAACCTGACAGAGGATTATGATTAAACTCAATAATGCTAATAAATTTATTAGGAAAACATTCAAATTTGAAAATTAAGCATTAATCTACTTGTAAATATATAAATTGATGGGTAGCACTAGTTACATAAGGATTCGTTTTAATGAAGAAACTTTGTTATGCTAAAACCAGGAAATTTTGGAATCTTTAACTCTTGTTAAAACCTGCCTGTAATATATCAGCTGGAAAATAGTGTTTCTCTTTTATAAAAAAATATAAAGAAAAAGAAATGTACCATCATAGAAGATTAAATCCCAGGAACAATTTTCAATGATTTTTTTTAATCCTTGACTTTGCTCTTTCTCACATGTTTGTAATCTGTATTTTCTTCCTTTGTGACGAACACAAATTGAGTTATTATTTTTTGTCAATAATTTTGAAAAAAAAAAGTCAAATAAATTTCTGTATTCTACAAGATGTTTTATTTATTTATTTTACCTGCATTTTTTTCATCCTTTATATTAAAAAGAAAAATTGTTAATTCTGATATCAATAAAAATAATATTCACTTAGCTGCTGGTAAGTTAAACTAAGAAAAGCACAGATAAAATAATGAATAAGTGATAAAAAAAAAATCTGATTTTTTGGTTTGATGAAAAATTATGGAAGGAAAGAACTAAAAGGTGCAAAGGTTAAAATAGCAAAATTATATATTAAAGAAAACAAAATGAAATGTCCAAAATGATAACAATTGTTTTTTTTTATACATAATAAATGTAGGGTATTTTTCCTGTATTGGTGAAAAAAAAAAGTGAAAAAATAGGTGGGGAAATGTTGTAAGCGCAGAACTGTCAAATCTGATTTGAAGCCTTTAATAAACTTAAGGATAAAATCTAGTTTTAAGAAAATCACAAGAGGAAAAATCAAAAGAGGCCAGCAAGGGATTGGAAGCTAGAAAATGAACAATATATAAATAATAGTTAATTTTGAAATGTTAAGGGATTGTAATCTTCAAAAGAAAATTTGCTTTTCTTTCCATTTGGCAAGAGCAAAGTGTTTTATTGAATATTTAAAGAGTGAATCAGATAGATGGAGGTAGATCTATATTATAATATAGAGAGACTAGAAGGCAGTCTGTATGTTATAATAGCATTAAATGTGGAAAAGAGATTGAAGAATGAAATTTAAGGAAAATGATAAAGATTTACAACATAACAATCATCATCATCAACGGCAGATTTTAATTTCTTGAGAGTTCACTGCAGGATGAGGAGAAATCGTAACTCCTTCCATAAGGTATCCTGAAACAGTTAAAAGAATAAAAAAGTTAAAGAGAAAGAGATTGTCAAAAACATACATTAAAACAGGCAAATTTTGGAATGGATTCTGGAAACAAAACTTTTGGCGACAGAGAATATCAATGGTGATTTTGTGGGAGAGGGGTAAATTCCTGTATGAGACAAGGAACCATCCTATGTATATGGAAGTTGGGTGTGGATTGCAATCCTTTTGTATTTTTGGTCAATTGACATTTTTTTCTTTTGGTGAATTTGCATGTAAATATGCCTAGATCCCCTAAAATACTACTACCTAAATTTCCACTGTCATGGGCTCAGTGCCTACATCAATGATGGGTTTCCTTGTGGCAAGGACATAAAACCAAGGATTCTGATCTCTCATATATGTTTCCACATGTTGGTACTTGTCACTTAGATAGCAGCAAACCACCTACATTCCCTCTACTCCATTGATAAGAAGCAAGTTCCATTCAAACAGCTTCTTCCCACAAACCATTGCCCTTCTGGAACAGACTTCCAAGAGAATCTTTCTCTGAACACTAAAATCTTAACATGTTCAGGTCTAGACTCAACAGTTATCTCCCTTTTCTATCTATATAAACTAGCCCTTAATGTAACCCTTTTACCTCAAGTGGTCCCAAGTACAAGGTGAACCTTACTATAAAACTTAAAAAAAGAAAACATTTCCAAATAGTAACCACAAAGGAACTGATACTTGCAAACTTGGATTTCTTGGATAGTTAATGAGGAAAGAGGGTTTGAAGAATTTAAACTTAAAGAGGATATCTTAAAGGGAAGAGAAGCAGTGGGAAACAGAGTGTAATCAAGATAAAAGAGAGCTTGAAGAATCTAATACTCACAGGACCTAATGAAGGCAAGGACAGTGAGTAGCATAGGAAAGAAGGCCTAGAGAATCTAACACTCACAGGATATATTGAGAACAAGAGAAGCAGTGAGAAACAGTGAGTAGCAGAGAAAAGAACCTGGTGAATCTAAAACTCACAGGATACAGTGAAAGCAGGAGAAGCCAGGGGAAACAGTGAGTAACCTAGGAAAGAGAGTTTGGAGAATCTAGCACTCACATTACATATTGAAGGCAAGCAATGGGGAACAATCAAAGATTAATGAGTTACTTAGTGAGTTTCTGGGAATGGATGCAGCATGAAGACAAACATGATAAAAAAAAAGTATCAAAAGTAACTTAGAGCAAAAAAAGAGAGGAAGTTGTGGAGAGATATGTTTGCCTACATCTTGAAACTATGTAGAACTTATAAAATGTACTATCAGTAATAGTAGTATTACCTACAGTAGTAAAGTTGTCAGTATAAATCAATGTGGCTGAAATAACAATCATATTGCCGGCAGAATGATGAATACGATAATGAAGGGGAAGTACATTCTAAGAAATTGAAGAGAAAGTGAAAATATGGACAATGTGGAGTTGATGATAACTTAAAGAATAAGAAAGAAAATAAAGAGTCAAAGCAAAATCGGAAACAACATTAACAATAATCATAATCACCACTTCATCTCTTGATAACAAAGAATAAAACGAAATAAAAAGATGATACATCTTTGTAAATAGAAAAAGTGGGTAGTAGCAAAAAGCAATGAAGAGAAGACGAACTTTTGCTTTTAAAATCCAATGTGCAACGCACCAACCCTAACGATAAGTTGTTTCAGTTCAGCGTATCCAGCCAATACAACTGTAATAATCAATAAACTGGTTTTAAATAAAAGTTGGGAACAATTTCAAAAGAACAAAAATAAGTCAGAATTTATTTCAAATGAAATGTAAGCGAAAAAACAGAACAAAAGAAATTAAAAGAAAATTTCTGTTCATTTTTGACTCTCCCATTTCTCTTTCTCTATCTCCCTCTTTATTTATCTATTTCTTTCTCTGTGCCACTATTCATCGAAAATCAGTGAAATGGCAGAGAGGAGAGAAAAGCCCTCATCCGAGGCTAACAGGATTAAGCGCTTATGTACCGGAGCCCTAGCAGCTACAAAGTGTTTTTGTGCACGGCATCTGAACGTCTTTATTGAGACTGAAATATTACTGAACGTTCCTCACCACAATGCCAGTATTAAGGCCTCAGAGAGTGAAAACAAAATATTTCTCTGTTGTACAAGAAGAGGTATTGTCTGCATAAAAAAGGAAATAATAAAAAAAAAATAAAAGAACCAAAAGATGATCTCTTTTTATAGGAAACTTTGTTGCTATTTCAATCACGAAAGGAAAAATCATTGTTTTGTTGCATTCTTTACGTTTAACTTATATTCATTTCTCTCTTTATGTATCAACATCTTTTTATAACTTTCCTTGCTTCTTTGTAATAGAAAAATGTAACATTGGGTAGCACTGCTAGTCAAGTCATCTTCCTTGGTTCAGCTGGCTTGGCATTATTCAAATTGCATTTTTTTCCCAGAATTAAACATGTTCAGTTATTGTCGGTAGATAAACGATGGAACATGACACTGTCAACCAAGGCATTTTGATTTTTCTTCCTAATAAAAGAAAAAAAAAAAAAAAACTTGTCATGCTTTGAGGTAATTCACTAGTTCAAATAAATGTCAAGCATTTTGCTGTCAGAATGTAGGCAATCATGGATCTCCACAACTTCCTATCCTTCATAGCTCTTAGTAAAGTTTGTATTTTTGCTGTCTCTCTTAATCCCTGTTCTGCCAACCATTTACACAAGCTCGTTAGGTAGGTTATGCACTGCTTTCCCCTGTTCCTCTTGTTTTCTTTATGTCCTTTGGGTATCAAATTCTCCAAACCATATTTCCTCATTATGTGACAGAGAAATTTCAACTATTTCTTTCTGATTCTAAGTATATGCATCCTTTTTGTTTCCATTTTTTCTTAAAACTTCATCATTGCTCATATAGTCAGTCCATTATATTCATCCACATTTTCATAGGCTCAAATCTCTTCTTGATTTTTGATTGTCCAGCATGCACTTCCATATAGGAAGATCACTATGACATAACAATTCAGTAATTCTTTTCTTAATTTCTATTGAAATTTTCCCATTTCTTAATACTTTGCTTACCTTTTGATTTCACTATCCCAATAAACTTTCACATTTCAGTAACACATTTTCCATCCTCTGTTAAAACACTTCCTAGATATTTAAATTTTTGTACTTGTTTGGTTTTTTGTATCTCCAATTAATAGGTCACATCCTGTGCTGTTCCTTGGGTACTGAAATTATTTCCCTGAGAAGCCACAAATGAACAAACTCGTAGTACTTCACCAGAAAATAAGATTTCTCGAACCTTCCATTAAAATAAAATTATTTCATATCCATATTCTTAAATTAAATAGAAATTGTTTGATGTTCAACATTCTTTTAATTACTATTTGTAATCATATCTGCAATTCTGCCAAACAATTAGAGGATAGTGCAAATAATTCTGTTAATAATTAAAATGTTTCATCTTAGAATTGGAGTTTCTTGAAATACAACAACGAATGGTTAAAATCATTTTTGTATAGCATAAGATGAGAAAAGTAATTTGCATTATCGACTTTTGGAACTACTATTAATTGCTATTGTCAGATTTTTGGTGTCCTGCCATGCAAAAGATATATTCTGATTGAAAGAAATTACAACTACGTACTACTACAACAAATACTAAAGCACTATGGTACCTAGACTTTTTTAATTTAAGGTAAGTACTAGACTGGTGTCAAGATCTCATCAATATACTATTGAGCTGGCTAGATGTAGCTGTAAGTTCTATGCTAACAGTTTCTTTTCTTGCACTTCTCACTTGTGAAACTCCCTTCTGGCTCCATGCTTTCCAGCCAACTTTAATCTGCAAAAATTTAAATACAATGTCAATCGATATCTATTGTCCTCCTGGTTAATCTTTTCTCTTTCTGCTCATTATTAATGTTTCTTTTCCTAATTCTTCCTCACTTTGTAATCCTTTATGTTTTAGGGGCTTTACTGCCGTGCATGGGGTGATACTGAATAAAAAAGGACAGAAAAAGAAATAAGAACAACTAGTTTTAAGTAAAAGAATAAAAATCTGTTAAATAAAACAAAAATAAAATTTTATAATTAAGAAATTTTTTAAAAAAAAATCAGAGTTTCAAAATTCATCTGAAAAAATCAGATTCATCCAGTGAAAAGTATACACTTTAGCAACAATGAAAAGTGTGTGAAGGTGCCTCCTGTGTATAGAATAAATAATATATATTAATATATTAATAATAGGAAGCAATTTTAAAAACAATCAGTACTGTCCTTATGCATCTGAAATGCACCACAACTTGATCTACTTATGACCTATAAGAAGAGGGTTCTAATCGCCCTTGTCAGACCTCATTCACCAAGTTTGTTTGCTTGGTTTCAATTAAGTTCATACAGGTCGTCTCACAGGAATTAATGAAAGTCTCCATAACTTTTCTACACACAATCAGAACTTAGGATTAAGGATTTACAAAAACTGAATAATTTATTCTCACACACTAAATAATCACGCAAAAAGTTATGGTATTATATACATGTTATGGGGACCTATCTTCATGGACAAAATAGACTCGTCTTATGACTATATTATGCCTTGCAAGAGGACTGTAGACAGTGAATGAGTTGACTACTCTACTTAGCCATCAGACTGACATGGGATACTTCTGTATTCGTTCTTTTTGTTAATAATATGTTTTCACTGAATTTCTGAGTTCAAGTTTTCTTTCGGACCTCTTCCGGGTTCACAACAATACACATACCTTTATAATTAATCCATGGAAACAATTGCAAACTTTATATATAAAATTTGTTTTTGCATCTAAAAACATCAATCTCCTTTTTCTTATATTAAGTCTATTTTCAGTATGTTTATTATAGTTGGAGAAGGAAGCATACTTTTATCTTGTGTCACTTTGGCCATTTTCTTGTCACAGTCAAGTTCAAGCCAACTACAGTAGTAAGGGGATGTATTTCTTCTATCTCTGGTTGATTTATCTCTCTGTTTAGTCTCATTTATCTACTACTTACCAGTTGAAGAATATTTTTTAGGGGAATACTCATTGACATTTTGGTATGGCACTATCATTCAATGCATTGTCCTAATAAGAATCACAGAAGGAGAATAAAAGAAACCTAATGTGGCAGTGAGATTAAAGGAGAGATAAGCTCTCAAAAAAAATCACTTAACATAAAAACTCTCTTCATCAGATAGATTAAAGGAGAGATAAGCTCTCACAATAGTCACTTAACATAAAAACTCTCTTCATCAGATAGATTAAAGGAGAGATAAGCTCTCACAATAGTCACTTAACATAAAAACTCTCTTCATCAGATAGATTAAAGGAGAGATAAGCTCTCACAATAGTCACTTAACATAAAACTCTCTTCATCAGATAGATTAAAGGAGAGATAAGCTCTCACAATAGTCACTTAACATAAAAACTCTCTTCATCAGATAGATTAAAGGAGAGATAAGCTCTCACAATAGTCACTTAACATAAAAACTCTCTTCATCAGATAGATTAAAGGAGAGATAAGCTCTCACAATAGTCACTTAACATAAAAACTCTCTTCATCAGATAGATTAAAGGAGAGATAAAGCTCTCACAATAGTCTTAACATAAAAAACTCTCTTCATCAGATAGATTAAAAGAGATAAGCTCTCAATAGTCACTTAACATAAAAACTCTCTTCATCAGATAGATTAAAGGAGAGATAAGCTCTCACAATAGTCACTTAACATAAAAAACTCTCTTCATCAGATAGATTAAAGGAGAGATAAGCTCTCACAATAGTCACTTAACATAAAAACTCTCTTCATCAGATAGATTAAAGGAGAGATAAGCTCTCACAATAGTCACTTAACATAAAAACTCTCTTCATCAGAAACGGGACTAAAAATGTTTTTTGTAAAACACCTCTACAATTTCCGGAATATAAACTTTGTTTTTACATTTTATCAGGTTTCTTCTTTTCCTTTTCTTTGGGAATGAGCTGAATATTTTTACAAGGCCAAATTTACACCCTCACAACCACAACTAAAAACATTATATAAACCAGACAGCATGATTTTTGACTTTCTGAACCATCATTGAATAAGAACAGGCTCTTATAGAGAGAACTGTAACATAGAAGTGTTATCCAATCATTTCCCATGACAGCCTGTACAAATAATCATTTGGCTGCAATTAATTCTGACAATTTTATGTCTATATTTTCTTTCTCTTTTACCATGAATATTTTCAAAGATTCCTTTTAAGAAATAACTTCTATGACTGGTTTAATGAACTAATTCTTCCTGCTAATTCTCCATTATTCAACAAACCGAGGTGTGTAAACTGTGCAAAATACAATATATCTTAACACTGTGAAGACGTGGAGGGGCAAGCTAAACATTTCCCTGTTCAAGTTGGTTGAAGAGGATACATAGGCAAGCAGTTGTGGAGATGGCTACTGTTCATTGGAATCAAGCAGAAAAATTAAGCATACCCTGATAGAATATCCAAGCAGAAAGTTGATCCATTTACTCTGTTTGAAAAGAGTAGATAGGTTTGCCCATCATGTGGTTCACACTCCTACCGGTCTTTTGAACAGGAGTAGAGTTTAAGGTTGGATTCCCTCTAAAGTCTTTACCTTCTCTTTCACTTCCTGTCCTTCTTGCATTTGGTGGCATTAACACTTTGCTTTGAGTGGCTCTTGGGCCTTGTACAGGGTGAACATCATTGTAAAAATTATGAAAGTTGGTTGACTGATTCATTCATTCATTTTCTATGCCTTATCAACTGTTTGCACGTAATTTAAAGCCAGAAAATATTTTTAGATCAGATTTTTTTTCAGATAAAATTGGTTTAGTGGTACAAGTCTTACTAATTAACCTATACCTGGGGAAGAAATGATGAATTCATAACTTTCCCAAGGGTATTTTGCATGTAAGGGAATATAATGAACCCAACAGGAATTGAAAGTCAGCTCTCCAAATAACAACTCTAAAACATTATCCATGACACCTGCACATCCAAACTTACAGGACCTAGTATTCCCAAGTGGTCACCCATCTAGTTACTGATCAGACTCACCACTGCTTAACTTCAGTGTTTTTATGAGAACCCATGTTTCAATGAGATATAACTGTAAGTTGATAAAAGAGAATGTTAAAAGCCATCCTGTGGTCCTAAGCCTGATGAAAGTTGGCTCGAAAAATGATCCCAGAAAGAATGGAAAGTAGTTGACAGACAGTAAACCAGTTGAATTACAGGATGAAGCTGTAAAAAAGGCCAGAGCTTCCACTAACTGCCAGATCCTCTCCTGCAGTCAATGTGAAAAAACATGCCACTGTAGGAAAAATTAAATAAAACCTCTGATATAAGCAATATTAACCATGCAAAGTCCTGGAACAAACATGGAAAACATTTCCTCATCTTCATTCATGAAGAAGAATGGTAATTATACCAATTAAGATATTTTTATAGATGTTGTCCACACTCCAAATTTTGTTATAGATGTAGTCCATGGCCCAAATGTTGTTATAGATGTAGTCCATGGCCCAAATGTTGTTATAGATGTGATCCATTGCCCAAATGTTGTTATATATGTAGTCCCACCAAATGTTATTGATGTAGTCCCTACAAATGTTGTTGTAGATGCAGACCTCCCACCAAAATAGAAAAAGAAATGAAATTGAATAATGCATAAATATTGTAACTGCAGTTAATAAAGTTCTTTTGCAAAATTGTATATTAAAAATGGCCAATTTTTACAAAATGCTAAAGATTGAAATTGGTCAGTAGAGTTTACAAAGAAAGAATTTAAATATCTATTATCTATATATAATTTAAGATTTGATAAAATTAACAAATTAAACTACATGGTAGGGTTTCATGTCAGTGAGTGAGGCCAGGTACACAGAAAAATTCTGTCAAGAGGCAGGCCCAGAAACAGAGCAAATTCTCTTTCAGTGACCCTTCTGATATCCAGTATATGGAACATTCCCATCCTGGCTATGATGATAGATTACATCCGGCAGCAAGGCCTATGATTGGGAAATTGGAGGTTTTAAGGTGTGTAGAACCACCTCTTAATTGCTGTTGTTCCTAAGTCCACCCTGACCCAGAGTGGTAGCACCTATTAGGGTCCCAGCTATAGGTAAATAGTGAACTCCCAAACAAAAACAGAATACCATAGAAGTATAAAAATAAGTTTTATAGTAAAAATACCTGCAAATCCTTTTTATATGAAAAAATATCAGCAATTCGTTTTTATATAAAAAATTACCAACAATGCATATTTATAATAAAATGACCAAAAATACATTTTATATGTATAACACTACAAAAGTATAAAAATAGATTTTTTAGAGCAAAAATACCAGCAATAGATTTTAAGAGAAAAAAGATTACCAAAGCTCTCAAGGAAAATTAAATTTCAGCATTAAATGACCCATAGGGAGTTGATATGCCATTAAAAAAACAAACCAACCAAAATGGAACATTCAAGAGGCTGCACTTGTAGTAACAAGCTGATCTCAGATTCTTTCTCTGATAGCTTATAAGCAAAGATAAGTTGTTACAGTCTTAATCAAGTGTATGTGTGCAAACATTAGAGTGAGATGAGCATGCCTACAAGTTGAACATCTATTAAAGGATGTCAGTTTGAAATAAATGTGTACTGCTGAAGTTAACTGTAACATAATATCATCACCTTTTAAAATTGGATTCAGAGTCAAATGTTTGATGTCAGATATCTGGATAATGTAGTTTTCTTCTGCAAATTCGAGAAAAGTTAAAACCTCTTATTGTTTGCTGGAAAGATTCATTTATACTCAGACGGAAGATCACAGAAATTTTCATTTGATATGTATGGGAAGGCTTCTGACTGTTTATAAAAAGGTTCTTAACTAATAACTTTTTTATATCTAATAAATGGAAGCATGTGTTAAGTCTATGGTGATTTACTAAGTGCTGCTTAGATATGGCACAAGGCAGAAAGTATGAGGAAACCAGTCAGGATCAAATTTACTATTAAGTCATAATTGATCTAGCTAGCTAACCATTACATCATTTTGAAGCGTCCATGTGTCAAGTCTGTGTGTAGAATATGATTTTTGTCATGAGTTGTCCATTATAGTGTGTGAAAGATGTATGACAAAATAGAAAGAGATTTCGTATGACATGGGCTTTAGGATTTCATTGGACTAAGTTTGTTTATATTGATGTGACTACATATGAACAGCAAAAGATACTGGGATTTTTAAAAATAATTTGTTTTGTAATATTTGTTATGTTTATATAATCTAGCCGATTTAATTTACATTCTTTTGGTTTTTGTTTCCATCACCTTTGCTATGACAAAATCTGTGAAAAATGGTAAAACATTGTAAGATGGCTGAGAGCATCATCATGCTGCCATGTCATGTGTTTTGGATCTTCCAAAACTAAAGCTTATAAAAACATACTTGTGGTCATCCATGACTCAAGACAGATAAAATTCTTTGTCTATTTTGTCAATAGAAAACAATCTTGTAAAGAAGATAGTTATAGAAAGTGCTATGTAAAGATTTGCAGAAAAGGCTAGAAAAAATGATTCAGCTAGATTAATGAATGTTTACTTTAGCTCTTATCAAATTGTATATTGTAATAAACTGATTTTCTACATTTTAAGTTTTTCTCCTTGTGAAAATTTAAAAAACTATATTTGTAAGGGTTCTGATATTCAGATTGCCTGGGGGTGCAAACAGTTATATGGCTGTCACAGATAACACTCTCAAATCAAAACCATGGAGGTGTCAATGGGAAATCTCTACAGCTCATTCCCAAGAAGACATGGCAATTAAAAAATAGTAAAGAAATGGAATCTGTAAAAAACCATGATCTTACATCCTGAAGATATATAGGATTTTGAAAAAGTCTTTGGGATATGATCCGTAAATGTCAGTAAAATGTGATGACACAGTTTTCTTTACTGTTTGTCAAAGTGTGAAAGAAAATGAATAATAAGTAGAGAAATTGTCACAGGTTTGGCTGGGGTTATCTTTGATCTTTATCCATTCTATGTATCAAGTCTGGAATTCAAACTTTATAAGTGTTGAATTTTTTTTTTTATCTGTTTCTTTAAATAAAATATGTGGATCAAAAGAAATGTTTTTATTAAAGTTTTGGAGTGTTTTGATTGGTTGTATAACCTTTTCTGAATGTCATGTGGTATGCTCCCAACTACATCCATACAGTTTTGAACTTTTGCTGTTGGCAGTTGGCTCTTTTGATCTGTGACTTCTTAGTCTTATTCAATATCTGTACTTTTGATTGGCCTAAAAGGGTTTCTGTTTTTGGAGCTGATAACAATACTCCTAAGTTAGAAGTGGGAGACAGAGGTGAAAGTAACTATGTTTCACATCATATATTTCTGCTTGTTCCTTAGTTAGCATGCACATTAACAATCTGACATTACCTGCAACACAAATGAGCCATTGCAAGGATAGACAGAAAAAAAGAGCTATCAAAAGTGTTGTTTGGTGTTAGGGTAAGGAAGGAAAAAGAACAAAAGAAAAAAAAAGGGAAGCTAAAGGAGATGATAATTTTTTTTTAAGCATTACGCCCCGAGCAAGGCATGAAGCCACTAGGATGCAGGGGGTTGCATAAGATTTGGAGCGAGAGCAAATAGGAGTGATAGAAGAAAGGATGAGGAGAGGGATAGTGGATAGATCAAGGTAACTGGAGATGTCGAATGACATTACATTTGAATATTTGGAGATTATAGCTCACAGGGAAACAGTAACAGGGAAGTGTTTTCCACAGGCGAGAGGTGTGAGATATGAAGCTATTGGAGTAGAAGAGATGGCTACATTTAAAAGTTTCTACAGTGAAAGGGTGAGAGTGGGATGCCAGCCTTGTAGGGCGCTTGAATTCATGAAGTCTGGGAACCAGTTAAAGCAGCTTATCGGAGCAATTGCCATGAAAGTATTTTAAAAAGGACAGAGAGAGGTGACGGTGTGTCTGTGAGAGAGTGACTGTAGACGAGATGCCAGATCAGGGCCAATTATATTACATATCCGTCTTTGGATCTTGTCAAGAACTCCAAGGTAAACAGAAGGTGCACCAGACCATATATGGCAGCAATACTCCATGCTAGGGGGAACGGTTGATTTGTAGATTTGAAGGATCGATTCCGGGGAGAAAAATTTCCTGGTGCAACACAGAGAGCCAACTTTCCTCACGGTGGACGAAACAATTGTCTCAATGTATTTGTTCCATCTCAGGTCAGCAGTCAACGTGAGACGGAGCAGACGCAGAGAGTTGCTCTCAAGAAGTTGACTATCAGACATTCTAATAATGGGGGGGTGCAGGGAAGGATCTCTATGGTGATTAATAGAGAGTAGTTTAGTTTTTGAGGCGTTAAAGTTGACCAGTCAAAATGGAAAAATTTACCAATTTCAAATTTTTTCATTTGTATCCTCTTACATTTTTAAATAATGACCTATATTCATATACATGATTCTTATCACAATATTTTGTTAAAGTTGTTAAGCTCAAATATTTAACAATGCAGTGGGGGAATTTCCACAAGTATTTTGTAATTGTGGAACTCACAAAGTGATTATTCAATCATTAAGTTAAAAATTAAGATTCATCAGAACATTCAAATAGGAAAAAAATTAAATTGTCACAGGATTTGCTAATTATTAGAAATCTTTCTGCCCGACTAACTACCACATAGTAAATGCAAAGACCTGATTAAAAAATAGAGAAATATCTGCCCTTACAAACTAGTACACAAACTTATAGCTTTATCAATAAGTTGTTTCTTTCTTATGTTCTAAAACTTTTGTGTGTTATGGAAGAGGAATTGTTTCTTTTTCCTATTTTATTTTAATTTGACACTTTTTGATCTTATGGTCAGACAAGGTCATTCTAATTTCCTTCAATTCCATCTTAGCCATTTTCCTCTCTGACTCAGTTATCTCTATCTACCCACCTCTATATGTTGCTTGATAAAACTTAATTATCTGCCCTTGACTTGGCTATAATTTCACTATATACAGAAATGTAATCCAGTGTATTAAATTTCATCATTGTCTTCTTTTAACAGGCATTCAAAATAGACCTTTCATTCACATCAAGTCAGTATTGTCAATATTGTCAAATAATATTAAGTTAAAGAACTGAATATTATCAGAATTTTCATTTGTTAGGTAAATTTTCAGCATAGATTTTTTTGTTATAAGTTTTATTTTCTTCAGTTTGTAATGAAAATGTTAATGGTAATATTAGCCATTTCCCTATAAGAAAACATTTAGTATTCATTGAGTGTACAGCCAGTACTACTTCCAGTTGAAATTTATAAAATCTTTCTATTAAAACAATTTTTCAGGTAATTAAGGTTTCTCAAGTACAGTCGCTGTTATCAACTTTTCCACTATTGATGGTGGTTTGCTTTATAACCTTTTATTTGAAATAGTGTGGGATCTCAACATTTGAATATATCATTATTTTCTCTTTGAGTTACAAATGCTATCTATTTTAGTTGTTGCTGCTGTTGGTAGTCCTCTTTGTTAGTGATTATCTAGTGCCAGTGCACAGTCTTTAAAGAAAGACGATCTTTGTCAACACAGTTGGGCTTCACCTGCTTAAAGCCTTGAAAAGTGGTTACCAATTAATATTTTTCAAAATAAGAGAATTCAGCACAGACAGATTCCATTTTTTTTAATACGTTTATATACAGAAACAAGCATAACATAACTTTTAAGTCCTTTTCTTTCATACTGGTTTAAGTAATACCACCTAGTGGATATTAAGACAAGTCTCCTGGCAGTTATGTTCGGGTAATACCACAATTATTATCCTGTCTACTATTGGGATTTTTCCCAATTATATTTGGTAACAAAAATATTATGATGCCAGCAAGAAGAAAGGATCACAAACACAGTTGAAAATGTTTGAAAAAACTTGTATTATAGGAAAAGAGAGTAAAGTTTCAATTGCAAACAGTCGGGTTTGCGGAACTTATCTGAAAGATGCGTCCTTATAACAGTTTTATATTTCCTGTGTCATTTTGGCTGAGTTGAAGAAAATAGAGTCTTGACTTCTGTGCTTCAACTGCTGTTTAAATCCACACACATGTCCTGGTGTTTAGATGACAGAGTGCAGATGGGGAATGTGTTGTCTCTGAGGTTCCCAACAAGCAAAAGAGGAAGAGAGTTTGTAAAAACCGCTCACATGGGGGTTTGGTGAAAGTCTAAAAAGGTAGCCTGTGATTGGTTGTTTTTCATCAAATCACAGGACACCCAGTTAGTGACTCCGTAATAATTTCAATATTGCATCATTTAAATTTTCCTGTGAAGCCTTATCTTATTTGATTATTACAAATTATTTGTTTTATTGGAAATTATTTGATTTGTAGCAAATGCTTTATTTCAAATTTGCTTTTGAGCAAATTTTTCAGATCAAATTATTTGTTTTGTAGCAAATATTTTATACCAAACTATTTGTTTTGTAGCCAATTATTTGTTTTGTTAAAAATATTTCATAGCAAATTATTTATTTTGTCCAAAGGTTTTATTTTATGTCAGTTATGTGCCATGCATGATACATGCTTAGGCAATCATGTATCTTTCTATATATGACTGACAAGGCAGATTTTTCCCGCAGTAGGTTGGCATTTATTTCTGCAGTAGACCAATTACCATCCAAGGCTATAGAACCAGGTCTATCCTGCTATTTGACCATAGCTGGGGGAAGACAATGAGAATTTGTACCTTTCCCAAGGGTATTAGCACGTAAGTGAATGTAATGGATTTGAACTCGGCTCTCCAATTCCTCAATCCAAGCTGCTATCCATTACACCACTGTGCCTCCTTTTTCAACTTCATTTTATGTAGTGATGTTTTAGATAACACTGTTACATAGCAAATGTTTTATACCAAAGTATTTGTTTTTTAGCAAATTGTTCTTTTTGTAAATGTTTTATAAGAAATTATTTTTGTCTCAAATGTTTTATAGTAAATTATTTGTTTCATAAGTATATACCCGTACATTTTTGTTATAGTTTTCTTCCTTCAATCATAACATTTTTTGTTAGAAGTAAGTAGGATTTACTTTTTATGATGCTGTTTAATTAGTATTTTCAAATGTAAGCTCTTTCCTTCACCTATATATTGTAATTATATAATTATCCTCCAACAAAAGTATTCTTTCTTAAATCTCAAAATGGCAGACAACTTTCTTTGTGAAACTTTTTATCTTTCAAGGTTAATTACTGGAAATATATGATCTTAGCCCATAGGAAAATTGACCAAGTGTTAACAAAGCTTTCCTGAAGCCAATAAGAGATGAGTTACAACCTCACTATAGGATTATCCTTTATTTTTGATCCATGCTCTCTGTTACTTTCTGCTAGAGAATTGTTATCCTGGTGAAGTGAATCATTTCAGCTGGTCAGTAAGTGTAACTTTTTCTTTGTTCTGGTAGTTTAGACATTTGGAGGTGGATATTTTTGTTAACAAAAGGTGTACATTTTCCACAACCAGATATTAATTTCTTGTTTTATTTTATCTAATTACTATATGATAAAATTTCAACTAGTTGTGCATTTGCTTTTATTCCATATCATCATTAGACATCTCCCAACAAAAAGTGAATTCCTTTTAAAATCATTTTTTACCAAACAAAAATTCTTTAATACAGCATTACTAAACACACTAGTCTTCTTAAAAAAGATTAAATTTCTTATTTTCATACATTAATAGAATTATTTCAAATAAATAAAAGAGCCTAATAACATTTATCTTAAAAGGATAAATGTTATTAACCTTTTTTTTTGTTGCGCCATAGCACAAACTAATGTTAGGGACTGATGTGCTTCAACTCATTAATACACCAGCAATATATTTTTAGCAAAAAAAAGATATTACCAGTAATAATTTTGGGGGAAAGAAATACATTAACAGCAGTACATTTTTACAAAAAAAAGAAGATATTACTAGCAATACTTTTTAGGAAAATAATATATTTTCTGGAAAAAAAAAACAGAAATCGTTTGAAAAAATTATTATCAGCAATAAATTTTTGAAGAAAAATTATTGCCATCAATACATTCTTAAAAAAAATATTACTAGTTATACATTTTTGAAAAAAATATTACCAATGATACATATGTGAAGAAAAAAAAATATTACCAGAAATAGGTTTTTGTAAAAAATATTACCAAAAATAGATTTTTTTGACGGAAAAATATTACCAAAAATAGATTTTTATAAAAAAAATATTACCAGAAATAGATTTTTGAAAAAAAATATTGCCAACAATAAAAATTTTGTTAGCATTAAATAATCCAGTGAGGTTGATATGCCGTAAAACAAAACAAACCAAACTTATTGATACTGTAAACTTGTGAATTGAAGTTAACACAGGTTATCTTACAATATACACAGTATAACAACTTAAGTTAGGGTCTGAACTGTCACTTGGGAAAGTTTCATGTCAAACAAAAAATAAATTATTTTAGACTTGAGAAAAGAAATTGTTGATGCTCCTAAAAGAGAAAAAGGATATACAAAGTCATCTGATCATTTCCAAATATCAAGAATTGGAGTGAGAAGTATTATCAAGTTCAAATTGAGCCACAGATTAAAGAAAATTGACAAAGGTAAGAAGTAAAATATTTCCAATACTCTGAAAAGAAAGCTAGTGAGTGATGTGTCTAAAGACCCTAGAACAACTACCAGGACAACTTTGCCAAGACAATAACTTAGCCAAGTTTTGGAATTGAAGACACTTATTAGAGACTTGCACAGGAATGGACTGGGAAGTCACAGATCAAGAAAACTTTCACATTTTCTAAAGAGACAGAAGTATACAAAGGACATCCTGAAGAAAGGTGATACATACTGAAAACATGTTATTTGGTCAGATGAGATGAAACTAGAGCTCTTTGGCCATACATATGCTGCGAATGTTTGGAGAATGAAACATGTATAACCCAAAGAACACTGTTCTCATAGAGAAAAAAAACTGGCATGGGTGGGTATATAATGCTGTGTGGATACCTCAGAGTGTCTGAAATGAATTGCAGGTAGAAAGAATCAGAATAAAGAAAAATAAGAGAAGATTTTTAAAAGAAAACTTTCATCAATCAGAAGCTAAACTTGGTCTGGTTCATCATTTGTCTTCCATCACGACAATGGCTATGAAGTATACATTGTTTCTGGTTAAGAAGGCTAAACTGAATGCTATTGGTTGATCTGCAGAAAACCCTGACTTAAATCTCATCTAAAATCTGCAGGATAACTTGAAGACCAGAGTCCATCTTAAATCTGGAGGAGCTTCAAAGATTTGCCAAAGAAGAATAAACTGGGATTTTTCAGGAGACAAGCCTAAAACTTTTCTAAATTGATATCAAATGGCTATAGCCTATCATTCTGATACACTATTGACCTTGTTATTTTTTTTAAAACCAATTTTGTTTATGTGTGCAAAACAATAAGCTTTCTAAAAGTCAGCATAGTTACAGTATAAGCCACAGGTTGACTCTGCAGATTTTGAAGAAGCAGAAATTAGGGATTTGATAGCCATCCTTCCATTCCTCCATTAGGACGGTTCAGAAACAAGCTACCAGCTATCATATACCTAAATTAAGCTAATATTTGCAAATGCTGTGTTAACAATTTATCATACGGGGGTGCTTATAAGTTTGTACTCAACCTTTATATATATATATATATATATATATATATATATAAATTTCTCATTGCTATAAAGATTATTTTTAGTGGGTACATATGTATACACCACTGTTTTTATTCTCTAGTTGTGGAGGTGGAAATGGCTAAGCTGGAAGACAGAACCTTGTTGTTGTTGTTACTGGTGTGGATGTTAATTTCTTCTTCATCTTGGCAAAACATTAACTGAAGAAAAAAGAATACATTGAGTATGGGTGAATAAATGTATAATTTATTTACATATATACAAAAGTAGTAACTGAGAGAGGGTAGTGAAATTAGAAGTGAAATGGACATTACTGATGGCTGTCCTTGTTGCTTCTCTCTCAGCGTGTTAGTGCTGACATGAATGCTGCTGTGTGTCACATCTCTCTCTCTCTCAGCTAGCTAGTGTTGACATCAAAGATGGCCCATACCACATCACTCTCTCAACTTGACAGTGTTGATATTGACACTGGTCTGTTTAAGGTTTGTTTGAATGAGAGAATATATAGCTGTCAACTGGCTCCAAATTAAGATTTTGATTTTTGGAGTGGAAGTGGCTCTGACTGGTCAATAAATTGTTCACTTTTTTTTCTTTTGTTCTTTGGGTCTGCTTTGGGTTGGCATGCGGTCAGTATCCAATTTGTATAGAAGAATGTAAGAGGCACAACACTCTTAAACAGTGAAATTAATATCAACCAGCCTAGATCAAGAACTCCTATTGAAGAAAATATACAAACTGCTATTATTCTTTCATAAGATTTCTCAATCCAGGCCAGTTGAGATTAATTTCAATGTTTAAAAACATGAAAAACATTGATCTCAACTCAAATATGTATATCCATTAAAAATAGCATATTTAATAATAAGAAATAATGCCGGATAAAAAATCCATTTATATGTATATATATATGTGTGTGTGTGTGTGGTGGGGGGCGATTTTTTATATAGATTTTTATACATCAAGGACAATTTTGTTAGAAAATGTTTTTGTGATGCATTTCATCCATTAGGACTTCATCAGATTGGGTTTATTTATATTGTTGTGACTACATACGTACACAAATGAGAGATGCTGGGAGTTTAAATTATATATATATATATATATATATATATATATATATATATATATATATATATATATATATATGTATGTGTGTGTCAACCACACACAGACTGTTTCATTGTATTTCAGCTCTTCAGTGTGGCTAGACATCCAATCGATTCAAGCCAGGACCAAAACCCAACCGATTTGGCATCAGTCGGGGATTCTAACCTTTAGGCTATCAATGCTAAGCAGAGAGAAAGGTGAATTTTTACGTATTTATTTTTCATAAACACACCAGTGATCCAGAGAACTCAATCCAATTTGGAGAGTCTTGCATTATCAGCAGTAATAGTGACTGTTTATATTTAATGTATTGGGGCATCAGATCATTATTGAAACATATATTGTAAAATATAACAGACAATGAATGTCTATTATGTTTGATTATCAACTGTTCAAAGCTTTGTATAGTTGCTTTAATTTTAGGTGAAAATAAACACAAAAATTGTCTAACATTGGAATATTTTTTATTAAGCTGTTCCTTGATCTAAGCTTTCATTTCACATGAGCCATTTTCAGAGTGGTTATACAGACATTCAGAGAAAGATATTCACCATCAAATATGATATTCTGTTATGATGACATAGAAAATTGCTATGCAATGATAATGGTCATAGAATAGCAGATGCAGGTTGTAAATTCTTGATGCAGTTCTATGATGTTGTACCATGTGAGAGTCTGAAATATTAACAACAGAACTATATGTCTACATGCAATGTAATATGTTGTGACTAGTTTGAAATGTGAGTTTAGGACAGCTCATGATCAAACAGACATTCATTATCTGTTATATTTAACAATATATATTTATATACATACATACATATATATATATATATATATATATATATATATATAGAGAGAGAGAGAGAGAGAGAGTGAGAAAGAGAAATCATATATATAATGAGAAATTAAATATATACATACACACAAAGTTTATATATGATAAGATATATATATATATATATATATGTGTATATATATATATATATATATATATATATATATATATATATATATATATATATATATATAAGTGAACATTGAAGTCAACACTCAGAGGAGACAGGCTGTTTCATGCTAGATGTAATCATCAGGCCCTGTGTATTGACTTCATTGTTCACTTTTATATTTAAATACACTCTATCTGTGATATTGAGCACTTTATCCCATAAATATAGCACACTTTAAAACTATATTCCTGCATATATATATATATATATATATATATTCTTGAAGCCTCTTTCAAATTGTTTCAAAATGTTTTCCACTCAAAACAAGTCACAAAAATTTTCCTGTTATCTAATGTATCCCAAATCAACCATTAAATTTAGCTACAGTACTTTGCTATACTTCATTTAAATTATATTCCCAGTACAAATACTCTCCAGATACCAACTAACTACCCACTCCTTGCTTTCTAATATCCTCACTGAAGCAATAAGTCTTATGTTTCATCTTTCAATCTCTCTGTGGACAGGTGATAATTGCATTGAACTCTTGTATTTCCAGCCAGGTGCCCTTTCAATAATTCTGATTACCTGTACTTCAATCAAAAATGCAAACGAGCTGAAACGGTTGTTTATCGTTTACCACATCTGTCGTTCATGTTATTAAGTGGACATGCACAGCTAGGATTATTTAATTGTTCTGCTATCGAGGTTAATCAGATAACAAGATGAAACCCTGACGTCGATGTCAACTCACCTCTTATCTCATGTCAGCATCTGAGTGATTGGAGAACACAATGAAATCATGGATTAACAATCATCAATATGATTATTACTCATTAATACATGCACAATCGAAACAATGAAATTACATTCCCCTGTTGATGAAAGAGACTGGGAAATATCTGTGAATTCCTGTAGTATTTCATTTCTAGAAATATCTGTAGAAATTTACAATGACTGGAATATATTTAGGTTTACTTTTTTTTCAATAAATTTTGAAATAAAGACATAATAACCATAATTTAAATTTCTGAGAATTCTAAATAATCAGTGAATGGCTGTAGTTATGTTATCTTAATTTATATTATTTGTGCTAACCTAATTGCTTTGTTGTTGTAAATATAATAGTATAATAGTTATGGCAATTACTTTTTTGATGACCAATTGATACAAATATATCTAAACTAAAGTCCAAAAGTTTGAAGCCCCCCTCAGAACTACAGAAGACTAAAAAAAAAAGAAAGTCATTGAAAAAAGAATGGAATCAATTATCAAACTTATACTTAGAGAAACTTTTGCAACAAATGCCAAAAATGTATACTACTTTTCTCTCATTTTAAAAAATTACCAGGGGGTGGCCTCAAACATTTGAGCTGTAATATATATATATATATATATATATAAGATAGGTAGGTGCAAGTGGTATAACAGTCATTGGCTTGGAATGAGAAATCAGGGACCTGTCTTTGAATTCCGGCCAGTCATTACAGTCACTTTCAAGAAAAACTCTCAGGAGAGGTATGAAGCTATCTCTTCACCCACACCAGCTGTGGGTTAAAGATTAGTGAAGACTGTGTTCTTTAGCCTTTGTTGACAACCAGTCTAAGGGGACAACTCTATATTCAAACTTGAAGAGGGCACATTATTTCCACCTGTTCTTTGTAAGCATTTATTAATAAAAGTATGGATGGCTCTGCTGAAAGCTTCACCTCTATAATCAAATCATGTGTTGGGTGATCTGTTGAACCCTCACAGATTGAAGATCTTCAGAGATTGCATCTTTATATGGCATCCTCTTGAAGTCCAAGAAAAACAATTATGTTGCACAATCAACATCTGTGGTTACTGTGTTACAGCTGGAGAAAGGAACACCAGAGAAAAAAGGGAGACAACTCATATCGAGTTATACTCATTATAAAACCCAGGTTGTTTGTGTGTGTTCATTTATACATAGAATCGGATTTCCTACATTTTTCAACCGATTTCAACAAAACTTCACATTTTTTTTGGCAGGTAGTGTTTCTTATTGTCTTGCACACTTTTTTTATTTTTACATTCAGAATGCTTTAAAAATTCTATTTACAAAACAATTGTTTATAATAAAATTCTATTCAATCGGTAGACTCATAACGATTGAAAACAATGTTTTTGTTTGAGTTTGGGTTTGACCAATTCGTAAAAAAAAAAAAAAAATAACTAATTAAGACATGCGTGTCTGTCAACCTTAAACAATAATCTTTGTCAATTTTTCAGTCTTTATGATGGTCGATACTTGATCTATCTCTTACTGTTACATCCCCAGGCAACGCCGGGCTCTACTGCTAGTAAATGAATAAACATTATATGCTGCTTTACTAGATTATTTATTAAATCAATAAATTATCTCTGTGGTAATAACTGCTGGAAAATCTCCTCAGAAATAAAGAAAAGATTTGAGGCAGCAAAAATGTGGTTCTACAGAAGGATAATGAGGATACCATGGTCAGAAGATGTGAGTAATGATAAAGTTTTGAGGAAAGTGGAAAAATGAAGCTTATACTTAGAATCAGAAAGAAGTAGTTGAAATTTCTATGGAACATAATGAGGAATGATGGCTTGGAAGATTTGATACTCCCATGACATACTGAAGGCAAGAAGGATAGAAAAAAAACAGTGGGTAACCTGCATAATGAGCTTCGCATGGCAGAACATGGAGTAGCGGGGAGAAAAGACAAATATGCTAAAAGTTACAAAAGATAGAAAGTTGTGTGGAACCATAATAGCCCATGTCCTGAAGGAATACAGCACAAAACTCAAGAGTCTCTCAAGGTAGAGAGTAACAGTCAAAAGGATAATGATGAATGAATTGGGTGATATTAATGGAAGATAAGGGAAAGACCAGAAGATAAGATGAAGTGAAGATTATAAGGATGAGAAGAAAAATGATGATTGATCCTTGACTTGAAGAGATTAACGTTTAACATTTTGCAGGTGACTTTGTTTGCAAAGCAAAAATTTTATCCTGCCACTGCAGGTGACTCAGCTGAATGAATTATAGCATGTTTAAAATTTGCAGTTGTGTAGTCATATCCTGCTATGGCAACAGAAAATGACCATGACTGAAATTATGTAGTGCAATAGAGGAGCCTTGAAAAACAATGCAGTGAAAAGGAAAGTAGTGAATAATGCAGAGTGTTAAAGGTTAAAATTGAAGCATTTATGGGATTTGCTTTGGTATGTGTAAAAAAAAAGAGAGAGAAAGAAGGAAAACAAACAAAACATATGTTTTAAATAGGAAAGAATTATTAGCCCAAGTGTTAAAAATAAGCAACAACAACAACAGCAATTATTGGAACTCCAGAAACAGCAACAAAATTTAATTTTTCTTTCGAACATCAATTCTGTAGGGGGGAAAGTTCCATTAGATTCAGTTAAGACATAATATAACAATAAGTGAATCAAGTTACCTGGTTGTTGTCCATTCAGTTGCAGAGTTGGGTAGTGCATAAAAGTCAACTAATCATGTTTAGTGAAAGAGACATGAGATATAATGAGAACTAATTAACTAGATAGAATTGACTGATATGGGATATCCTTCAGCATGGAAAATGGAATGAGAACAATCTACCCTGTAGACTGAATAAAGTGTTTAGTTCAAAATATCCGGAAGGCTACCAAATATAACACATGAGGAAACTGGAGGCTAAAAGAGCCAAAATTACCAAGTTGTAGAAGAGACACTGTATGATAATGATGAATTCACATCTTAAATCTCTGAGTTTAGGTGTTTGTATTTGGCTAGCTGAGTCAATTGGTCAGAAATCTAATTGGCTTTTGTTGCTGCAGGATAATTTTATTTGCATTTATTATTAATCAGAAAAATCTCTGAAACTAAAAGGAAATCAGCTTGAACTCCAGATATATAAAGAATAATGTCCAGGATAGAGTATGGTTTGTGCTGCTCAGAAAATTTGTATGTTATTCTTTCCGGAATTATCCCAGATTTTCTTTTCCTTTTTCTTAAACAATAAAATTAATATCAACCAGCCTAGATCAAGAAATCCTACAAAACAAAAAAAAAAATTCAACAGGAATTGAATTTATTCACTTTTTTCCAGTGGTTTCCCTTATGGGAAAAAGGGGAATACATGTTCTATTCAGGGTCAGGAGGTATATTTTTCTCTCTTAATTTAGTCTGGTTTCAGTGTTTGAGTAAAAAAAAGAAAAAGAAAAAATTCAGGGATGTACTAACAGCAAATAATATTAATAATAAAAAATAATGTTGGTTTAAAAAATCAATTGAAGATAGATAGATAGATAGATAGATAGATAGATAGATAGATAGATAGATAGATAGATAGATATGAACAGATTGAGATAGATAGATAATTAACAGATTGAGATAGATAGATAGATAGATAGATAGATAGATAGATAGATAGATAGATATGAACAGATTGAGATAGATAGATAGATAGATAGATAGATATGAACAGATTGAGATAGATAGATATGAACAGATTGAGATAGATAGATAGATATGAACAGATTGAGATAGATAGATAGATAGATAGATAGATAGATAGATAGATAGATAGATAGATATGAACAGATTGAGATAGATAGATAGATAGATATGAACAGATTGAGATAGATAGATAGATAGATAGATAGATAGATAGATAGATAGATAGATAGATATGAACAGATTGAGATAGATAGATAGATATGAACAGATTGAGATAGATATGAACAGATTGTGACAGATAGAAGTAATGTTTACCATAATAAGAAATAATGTTAGTTTAAAGAATTTATTTAAGATAGGTGTAGGTGTGTGTGTGTGTGTGTGTGTTCATATATGTCACATTCATAAAAAGATTTGGTATTCCTGAACTAAAAAGACAGTGCTATTTGGGTTATACTTGACTCTCTCAAGCCTTCAAACAGCAATCAATGTGTATTATCTGTTCTCCCCACCTCTAATAGTAATGGTAATATTAGACATTCATTGACCAAATAGACAGAATTTCTAACATGAATGCAGATTTGAACCCTGCTGGTAAGTGCATTTACCTTAAGTTTATGTCTTCTAGCCAGTAGATATAATACACAAAAATACAATATACAAACAGGATATCTACTCAAAAATGGATATCCTCTAAAAGTAATGTTGGATTAAAAATAAAAATCCATTATTTCTTAGAAATTGCTTTGCTTATCCCTCTTTATGTGCCGTGGCCCCTCAGGAAATAGGCGATCATGACTCTCCACATCTTTCTCTCCTTTATAGCTCTTAATAAATTGTCTTTTTTGTTATTTCTCATAAACCCAGTTTTACCATCCATTTCCTCAAGCTTATCAAATATGTTATATTCTGTTTTCTTCTGTCTCTCTTGCCTTCAATCTGTCATGTGAGTATCAGATTTTCCAAGTCCTCCTTCCTCAAGCAATTTCAACTGTTATTCCTGATGTTAAACATAAGTTTCCTTTTTGTATTGATTTTCTCTAAAACGTCATTGTTGCTCAGATGTTCAATCCATTGTATCCTCAGCATCCTTCTGCAGAACAGATATCAAATAAGAGTTCAGTACCCTTTTCCTTGTTTCTAACAAGTTGTTTCTATCCCAATGCATCTTTTAATTTCAGTATCACACTGTTAGAACATTTCTCATATGTTTAAATCTTTGTACTTGTTTGATTTTGGTATCTCTAATTTGCAATCTGCATTTTAGGCTGTTCCTTTTGCTACCAGCCATTTTGTCTTTTCCTTATCTCTCCTAAACCTTATTCCACCATCCATTTACTCAAGCTCTCTAGGCAGATTATGTGTTTTCCTCTGTCTACCTTGCTTCCAATCTGCTCTGTGTGTATCAAATTTTCTAAACCCTCTTTCCTCATACTTAGAAATTTCAACTACCTCCTTGGGATGTTAAGTATAAGTGTCCCTTTTGTTTTCATTTATTCTAAAACTTGCTAACATGTTTGCTCATGTTATTCTCAGCATCCTTCTGTAGATCACATTCCTGTTGTTTTAAGTATCTGCTTCATCATCTGCAAGGAGGTTGGCCAGTATTCACTGCTATGTAAGTAGGTAGATATAACATAGCAGTTCAGTACTCTTTTCTTTATTTCTAACACAATTTTCCTGTTTCATAATACATTGCTTAGCTTTAGGGAGGCAATTTTCACTATCTCAATGCACCTTTTTTTGATTTTGTGTCGTCCTTTTTATCCTCTGTTAAAATACTTTGCAAATATTTAAATCTTTGTACTTGTTTGATTTTGGTATCTCTAAATTGTAATTTGCATTTTGGGATCATCCTTTTGCTGATAACTATTCATTCTGTCTTCTTACAAATTAATCTTTAGTTCTTTCTTCTTGATATCTTCCATTACTTTCTGTAGAAGTTCTTGTAGTTTCCTATGTCTGTTATCAACAATGTGTCATCTGCATATTTTATGTTGTTAAGATTGTGGTCACCAATAGTGAAAAATTAGTAGGCCTTCTATTTCTCTGTGAATCAAAATTTCCATTAATATATTTATGGAAAATATTGAAAATTGCTACTTGCTTTTTGATCATAGAATGTAAAAACAAAATGAGCATTGTTATAAAATACAATGCAAGTAACACTAAAGAAAAACTGATGAAAATTTAACAATAATAACAATGTATTTTCTTTAATAACATTTCCTGCTGTCTTTGCCAGTGGACATTAATTTCTCCATTCAAAAATCAGGGATATACATTCCAACAAATATATTCACGAAAAGAATATTTACAATAATGAAAATATAACACCAGATAAAACAGTTACTTACTGTGAATAATTTGAGGCATGAAAATAGTATGAATCCATTGCTAGGTCAGTGGCTAAGATAAAATCCAAAGAAGAATCAGCAATATAATCAGTCCTAATCTAGCAGCTCAGCTTGGCTTCAGTCACTTCCCACTGCCTCACTGTATCGCATCCATTTGCTAACAAACATTCATTCTTTCTTCTTGAAGTTTATGTCTAATCATTTTTTTCTCACTTTCCTTCACTACTTTCTGTAGGACTTTTGTAGTTTACTTTCCATGTCTACAATAAGATTGTGGTCACCAATAATAAATCCTGGAAGGTCATCTAATTCACTTAGAACTGCCTGGTTGTATAGATTAAATTAGTCTGGTGAGCAGACACATCATTGTCTTACACCTCTTTCTATTTTTGTATATCTTCTGAAATCATTTTCTATGTATATGAAGGCAATTTGCTGCCACTATAGATTATTTGTTTACCTATCAGATACAAAATCAATGAGATAAAGGCTTTTGAGAAGATCTGAATGAGGGGTTGTGCCTTCCTTAAAAAGGGTAAATAAAACCTAGCTGGGCTGTGATATGCAGTATGGCTGAGTGGTTTAAATCACACTGGATCTTTTTAAAAACTAGGCATCTACTCAAACACAAGTATCCACTAACATTTAAAGTAATATATATATATATATATATATATATATATATATATATATATATATATATATATATATAGATAGATAGATAGATAGATAAAAACAAAGAACAGTAAGATTTATAATCTGGTGTTCTTATTGATATTTTTATTTTTACAAAACAGTGCTCAATGTAAATTTACAGAGCATAAATATTATAAATTAACTGGTTTAAAATATGTTTTTTTCACTACACAGTAATAACCATGTTTCAAAGCTGGAAGCTAAAAACTTCAAATTTAATTTTGTAATTAAATTAAAAACATTAGTTCCATTTCATCTTCAAGCGAATTTAGGAAACCATATTTGTTAATTACAAAATTAAATTTGAAGTTTTTAGCTTCCATTTTTGAAACATGTTTATTACTGTGTAGCAAAAAAAACATATTTTAAACCAGTTAATTTAATATATATATATATATATATATATATATATATATATATATATATATATATATATACAGGTGCAATGGATAAACTGCCATCTAAATTACACAAATATGAAAATAACAGTGACATCTCATTTTAACAATGTTAAAATATTTGCATAAAAGACACAGGGAAGCAACTGTATGGTGGTGAGGAAGTATGAGATTACTACCAATAATATTTCTGATTCTTCTTTGGATTTTATCAAAGAGTTCTAGATACATAGCAGGAGCACTGGCCATATATTGCAGCAAAATTCTAAGCATGGACAAATGATATACTTATAGATACATAAGGTAGTTACTGAAAGGAAAAATTGTTATGCACAGCATAGTAAACCAACAATGTGGTCAAAAAAATTGTCTGACAGCCATGACCGAGTTCTCCTGCTTGTGTGGCATAGTGCAGAGTCCTATTACCAGATAGAGGACCTTCCAGCAGCCACTCTTTTGACCCAGAGCAGCAGCACCTTCTCAATGAACATGATGTAGGCCTCCCTGTTGAGTTTGAGGCCCTGTAGAAAGATGAATGGAGGCATCATAATGATATCTTCAATAGTGATCGCTCCAAACAACATCGTAATCATCATTAGAGTAATACAACTCTTTCTGAATCCTCTGTACTGTCCTCAGATTGACACCCAAACACTCTGAAATGTTTGTATTGGAGCTTTCAGTGTGAATTCAAAGCAAAACTTCTGGTAGAGTGAATTTCATCATGATGCTCTTTTTCTCACAGACAGTGCCCAACTGACCCTACTATACTGCACAGTCAACAAGATTAAAAACAAACAATGCACATGTGAGAAATTAAAATATAAAATAGCAACAATTTATCCATCGCACACTGTGTGTGTGTGTATATATATATATATATATATATATATATATATATATATATATATATATATATATATATATATATAAAAGGCTCAAACACTAATATTCCATGGTTATAATTAATATTAGCATTTGAGCCTTTTTTGTATTATATTTTGCTCTGTCCTGGACATTGAGCTCAACCTGGATTCTATCTTCTTGAAATTTAATATATATTATATATATATATATATATATATATATATATATATATATATATTGAGCACTAATATATATATGCACACACACATAACTAGAGATTACAGCTTTAAAGAACAGTGAGTTGCTAAAAGGCATCTAAGGTGTGAATTGAAAGCAGTCTTGCAAATCTTCTTTTGAACAGAAATTCCCAAGACATCTGATAAGTTCCTGAAAGTAATAATATATATATATATATATATATATATATATATATATATATATATCCAGAGAACATCCACTTCAAAAATTCTAAGTGCTTGTAGCATTTACTATGAAACCTCTTGACAAGGTGGAAACCATATTTGTTAATCCTTGAGCTAGGAAATATAAATTTCTGATTTAATTTTATATGTTGCTATTATCACCTCTTATTTAGCTATTATATTAAATTACATTTAATTACAAAGACAACTTGTCTTAAAAATGTTATCCTCCAGAAATATTCTGGCTAACCATTTTTTTTTAGTCAAACAAAATCATCATCATTATATATATTGCCTTGAATAAGTATTCACCTTACCTTAAATTGTTCCACATATTGTAGTAATACCAACTAGAATTCAAATTGATTTAAAAGGTCTTTTTTAACATTTGATCAACACAAAATGCATAGTTCTCTGAAGGCAAAATATAATTAGAACAACAAAGTATTCATCTCTTGAATATGTTAATATTCACTCACTCACACTGAGTCAAAACTTTGTTGAATCACATTTTGTTGCAGTTACAGTTGCATGTCTTTTAGAGTATGTTTCTTCTAGCTTTGCACATCTAAAGACTGAAATATCTTTGCAGAAGAACTTGAGCTCAGTCAGATTGAATGGAAACACCTTGGAATACCAATTTTCAGGTCATTCTACAGATTCACATTTGGATTTAGGTTTGGGATAACAAATTAATATGCTTTGATCGCAAAAAAATGTTCCCGTTACCCTGGCTGCATGTTTAGAATTGTTGACCTGCTGGAAGGTGAACCTTTGTGCAAGTCTCAACTTTTTAGTAGACTGTAAAAGGTTTTCTTCCAGGATTGTCCTGTATTTCCCAGCATCCATCTTCCCATCAACTTTGACCATCTTTCCTGACCCTACTGAAGAAAAGCATCCCCCATAGCCTGATACAGTCACCACTCTGTTTCATGGTGGAGATGATGGATTCAGGGCCATGTTTAGTGTCAGGCTTCTGCAAGAAATAACTTTTTGCATTAAGGCCAAAAGGTTCAATTTTGGTTTCATGTGATAAGAGCATCTTCTTCCACATATTTGATGTGTCTCCTATATAGTTTATGGCAAAATGCAAATGGAACTTCTAATGCCTTTCTTCCAACAATGACTTTTTCTTATCACTGTTCTATAAAAGGCCGGATTTGTGGAGAGCATGACTAATAGTAGTTCTGTAGACAGATCTTCCCACCTGAGCTGTGGATCTTTTCAGATCCGCCATAGTTATTATGGGCCTCTTTGAAAGAAACTTTCAAGGGAGTGATAATCAAGGCACTATATATATATATATATATATATATATATATATAGAGAGAGAGAGAGAGAGAGAGAGAGAGAGAGAGAGAGAGAGGTACATTTAAGCAACAAGTATTCATACAAACAAGTTTGACTAAAAAGAACCAACAAAAGTTTTTATTGTATTTTTTCAATTTTTGAATAATGTTGTGTATTGGGATCAAAATTGTGGTTATATCATAGGCTATCATTGTCTTGTCTTATTTTAAGATTTGGTAATAGACAAAAAAAAAAACAACCACATTCTGCTGAGTACTACCCTCCAAGACATTTTTAGAGTAGAACTATAAATTAGATTTCATCAATAATTTGGAATTTTTTCAACCAGAAATACAACTAGTTTCATATTGGGTTTTTCTTATCATTATTTCTAAGTTGTAGCCAACCACTGATCATTGGCAGTGCATTATTGAACATCAATTTACAAATGATATGCTATTTTATCTATTTTAATTATATATTAAGATTGAAGACTAGTTCAAATACAACAAAAGTTAAATATTTTTGTCCAGACCATTATTAATAAAGAAATAATTCCTCTCTCAAATTAATATTTCCATTCTTTGTTTAAGAATTTGATATTCTGAATAAAAAACAAATTTAGCATCTAAAGTAAGACTCCATCAGATCTTGATGAACATTTAGTGGTTTATGATTTTAGCTATGACATAGCTATAACATAAGATAAGGAAATCTTAATAATAATAATAATAATAAGATAAGGCATATCTTAACATAAGATAAGGCAATCACTCGTTTAAAAAAAAAACAAAAACAAATGAACTGTGAATAGTGTTGTTGCAATTATCTACACCAGTAGGGCTTTTCACATCAACAAACATTGTCACTGGAAAAAAGTTTGTCACTGCCACAAATGTTTTATCATGCCAACCAAGATACATTGCTCCAACAAAGGTCTGTCACTCCAAAGCTTCATCATACACCAACAAAGTTTTGACACAGCAAAAAAAAAAAAAATTGTCAATTCAACATATTGTTTGTCACTTGAGCAAAGGTTCATCATACCAGCAAAGGTTTGTCACACCAAGAAAGTGTTGTTACTCCAACAAAGGTTTATCAAGATCAAAGATTAATCACACAACAAAAGTTTGTCATATCACAGTTTTGATACTCCAAGCAAAACTGCAGAACTTACAACATCATGTAGTAAAGGAAAGTAAGAAGAAAGGAAGAAACCTCAATTGTAAAGAAAACAGAATATATGGTTGTCAACAAGAGAAACATCCTAAGATGCAAACTAGAAATTGGAAATACCAAAAATTTAAATATCTGTGAATATTTTAACAGAGAACAGAAAATGAGACCCCAAAATCCAAAAGTTCGTTGAGAGAGCAAAAGATGCCTTCCAAAAACTAAATCAAGTATTAAGAAACAGGAAATTTCCTTAGAAACAACAAAAAAGAGTGCTGAACTGTTATATAATATCACTGAATGCTAGACAATCCCTTCACAGATGAAAAATGAAATACAGATTTATCGAAGGATGTTGAGAATGTCATGTGAGTAATAAGATAATGAGGAAAGAGGGATTGGAGAACTTGACACTCACAAGACATATGGAAGAGGGGCAGAGTGAAACAGTGAGTAACATACCTAACAATCTTGTGTAAATAGATGGCAGAGCAGAGTCTGCAAGTAAAAAGATAAACATTATTAACAGCTACAAAGGATAGGAAGTTGTGGAGAGTCATAATCACTCATGTTCTGAAGAGTTATAGAAGAAGGATTTTGCTACATACTCTTAACTTAAGTTCAATTTATGACTGATATTTAATCAGATCACTGAGGGACTTTCTTATCAAAATTTTGAATTATAAGGAAGTGATCAAATCAGTTTTATCAGAATTCAGTTTTTATCAAAATTCTGGATTCTTTCAACAAGGGCTAAAAGAATTCATTTAATACTGGGAATTTCATATTACTCATTATGATGATTATCATCTTGACAAATATAATTTTGCTATATTTGAATATGTTTTATCCTGTCTTCCAAAATGCCAACATTACTTTACAAACAGCCCAATATATCTTATAAATACAGGAATATAAAATATTCAGTGATAAAAAAGGCCTAAGAAATTTTTTTTATAACAGTTATACGAAAATCATTTTTCTATATTTGATAAAATTAAATTTTAATAATACTTTTTATATACATTAATTTAATATATATTAATTCATATTGTTGAGAAAAACCTAAAAAAATTTGAGGATGAGAAAACTATTCAGTCATAAATTTGGATGAAATTAATATTTATAAATCTTTTTGTTGACTTTCATTTTTTTTAAAAAAAAAACTATCTATAAAAAAAAAGTGAACTGTTTTCAGTCAACCTCAAATACTTTGTCTGAGGAAACCATGAGTTAAGAAGGCATCTATGGAAACAATATGAAATCCTTTTCAAGAATTCTTCATGAACTAATTTAAGAGGCAGTATTTCTTCTCATTTATATTTGTAAATTATGCTAGTTTCACTTTGAATAGTGGACAGCTTGGCTTTCATAAACAAAATTATTTTCTAGTAACTTGATTTTATAAGGCTTTTGTGTCCATATTTGCATATTATATTTGCACAGACACTAAGTCCAGATCGAAGCTATGACATTGAGTTGATATAAATTCATATATGTTCAATGCTGACTCTTCCTGAATATTCAGACAGTTTTATTGCATTCATCATAATTGTCAGTCCTCAAAAGATGATATTTGATTGATTCATTCATTTTCTACACATTTGCAGGTTATTTAAAGCCAGAAAATATTTTTAGATTCTGAGAATTTTTTTTCTTTGAGATAATAATGTTTTAATGGTACAAGTCTTATTAATTAGCCCATAGCTAGGGAAGAAGAGTTAGATTCAGACCTATCCCAAGAGTATTTGTGTGTACGTGAAGATAAAAAAAACAACTAGAATTGAAACTCAGCTCTCCAATTAACAATTCAGAGCCATTATACATTACACCACTTACATATCCTACACCACTTACATATCCAAGCTTACAGCACCTAGTATTCCAAATTGGTCACCCATCTAGGCTTGATGTTGCTTAACTTTTGTGATTGTACAGGAACTGGTGTTTCAGTGTAATATGACCATAAGTGAAGTGACATTTGAACATCCAATTAGAGGTTAGTGTTGTGAATATTTAAATGAAAGTTATTATTCATAGTGTTTATTATTGCTTTTATTGCAAATGCAAAAATTAAGTTATTTCTTCTCTCTTCTTTTTTTCTTTATGATGGAAAATATAACACAGGTGAAGGTCTATTGGAAGAGTGGAATTTTATTTTTTCCATTTCACCCCAAGTAAGGTAATGAAGTCACTAAGACAAAAAAAAAACATTATTAAAGATAGAGATCAATAAATAAGATGTTACAGCAGCACAGTACAGGGACAGAAAGATTAAGATAAAAACAATAAAGACAAAGAAATTGAACCAAAATTATATATACATACATACACACACATACATATATATACTTCATGCAAAAAAGTTTGGCATCACCTGTATTTCTTCAAAAAACACCTTCAAATGAGATTTTTTTTTTATTTTGTAAAGTATTAGATAACATTTCAGTAACCCCAGTGAATATGCTTTTATTTTTCAGTCTTTCTCCAGGTTCCTTTTACTATTAAAAAGTTCAAATTTGATTCATCTGTCCACAGTATGTCTTGATGAATTATTAATATTTTGTATGAGAAACATTATATTTTGTTTTCACTATTAATCCCACAGTCGACTACTAAAAATTTAAAGTTAAATGTTAATGTTAATACAGGTTCTAAATGTCAACTCAACACTGACTAGTGTTGCAAACAAAACATATATATATATATATATATATATATATACACACACATATATATATATATATATATATATATATATATATATATATATATATATATAGCTGTCTCTATTTAAAGCAAAAAAGTCTGTGCAATTGTAACAGTATGTTCATAGTTTTTTTTTCTTTAAATTTTGAAGTAATTTGCACAAAATGGCAAAAATCAAAGCAGCTTAGCATTGAGTACAGGGCAACAATTGAAATTTTAATCAAAGACAAATTGGCAAGAAGTTGAAGATTTCTAGACATGGGGTGCAATTTTATTTACAAAGGCACTTAGAAACTAATGCAAATGTTGAGAGAAAAAAGAGGTGGGGCACCAAAAGTGGAAATTGCTGCTAAATATAATCACTTGTTTATTTAGAGCAAAAGAAATAGAAGCAAAACTGCCCCAGAGTTGACAGCTGAACTTTTGACAGCAACTAGTGTCACTCTCAACCGTAATATATTGATGTAGATGAACCTAGCTCAGAGGGTACATAGCCATCAAGAAACCCATGTTACAAAAGGTGAATAAGCAGAAAAGACTTTTAATGGTAAAAAAAAAGCATAACTAAACATTGAAAGAATGGCAAAATGTATTGTGGGGATGTTTGATAGGAGAGAGGACTGGAGATTTGATTCAGGTCAATGAAATCATGTAAAAGAATAATACCATTTGATTTTATAAAGACATGCTATACCAAGTGCTTTATGCATAATTGAAAAAAAAATCACCACAGCAATCCAAAATACTCTTTTAAATTATGTCAAAATAACCTTGAATAAAAAAAAACAAAAAAACAGAAAAGTAACAATGCTTTGGAAATTATGACATGACCACATCAGTTTCCTGATCCCTCTCCCATTGAATTAGTATGGCATGAATTGAATAGAAGGATTCAAAGAGAATACTCAAAACATGAGAGTGAGCTTTTTCAATTCTTGAAGAATCATTAGGAGGGTCTTCCATCTACTTTTTCAAAAACTGTTGGAAAGAATGCCAAGAATTTGTAAAGCAGTAATTAAGGATACATGTGTAAATTCTTAATTCATGGAAGCAAGAAAAAGAAAGCTAGGAAAGTATTCCTCTGTAGCTGCATGCTACAGAGGAATACTTTTATCTGTAATATCTTGGAAAGAATTTCCAAGATAAATGTGTAAATTCTTAATTCATGAAAGCTAGAAAAAAAAACTAAAAAAAAGTAACATCAAAAGTTTCAAATCTGAACAAGTCTTGAAATGTTTGAAAAATAACTACAATGAATTATTATTTTTATTACAAAAAGTTACAGAAATGGTGTTCCCAATACAAGACCTAAGAGCCACTCAAGGTAGAAGGTTACTAAATGAGGTTGTTGAATGGATGTAAGTGGAGAAGTTGGTAAGTAAGTACTAGATATTAACAATAGAGTATGGTTGACTTTAAACTTGAAGAGATTAAGATTATAGTGCTCGAGTGGATTGATCAATTCATTTTCTACAGCTTATCAACCCTTTATAGGTTATCTAAAGCCAGAAAATATATTTAGGGTGTAAGAATTTTGTGGGGAGATAATTAGGTAGATACAGCATACAGAATAGAAATATTTATATAGATATAGGAGATTTAATTCATAAAATTGAAAAAGAGCTTAGATCAACGAGCTGACTGGGACACATTCCGTGATTTCCTCCGCGATGTCCCCTGAATTGTGTCTTTACGCTCCCTGTCCAAGAAGGTGCTTCTGAGGTCTCATCCTGGGTTAAAGCTGGAATCGATGCTTTCATCCCCTCAAGGAAATATAGGCTCAAGTCGCGCTGGTTCTCCGCTGCTTGCTCAGCCACCATCGCCCATAGGAACCACATGTTTCACCTATTCTGTAGCAACATGTCTGACTGCAATAGATGTCTCTTTGCCTCTGCCCATAATGAGTGTAAACGTGTCCTCAAAGATGCTAAGTCACTATTTGCTGCTCGGATGAAGGAACGTATTACATCTCGCAAATTTGGCTCCAAAGATTATTGGCGTCTCTGCAAGAGCGTATTGAACAATTGCAAACCCTCTATACCTCCATTGTTCAACCAGTTCGAAGTCCTGACTTCCTCTGCCGACAAGGCTGAATGCTTTGCTCGGAAATTTTCCTTCAACTCGACGCTCGACTCTTCCAGTGTACCTATATCTGACTTACCTCTTAGAACTGAAACCCTATTGAGTGGGTTACACATAACCCCGTCATTGGTATTGGGCGTTATCTCCAATTTGGACCCCAACAAGGCTAGTGGTGGAGATGGGATACCAGCCATTGTCTTGAAGAAATGTGCACCTGAACAGCCCTTTCTAAACTATACAACTACTGCCTCAAGGAATCTTGTTTTCCTGGCTGCTGGAAGTCCTCTTCGGTTGTTCCTGTCTTCAAGAACTCTGGCGATCCCTCTGACCCTTCTAACTACTGTCCTATCAGTCTCCTACCCCTCTTCGGCAAAGTCTTTGAAGCCCTAATCAATACCAAGGTGGTTAACCACCTCAAATCCCATGATCTGCTCTCAGACAAGCAATATGGCTTCCGCTTTCCCCGATCTACAGCTGATGTGCTTACAGCCATCACTGAAACTGTCTACCGAGCTCTTCAAAATAACAGAGAAGCTCATGCCGTGGCCCTAGACATCTCCAAAGCATTTGATAGTGTTTGGCATGCCAGCCTTCTTTGCAAGCTCTAGGGTTATAGTATTATGGGTCGATTGTTTGACCTTATACAATCATTCCTGTCAAACCGTGAATTGAAGGTCATTCTCAATGGATTCTCCTCCAGTTCCTATCCCACGAACGCAGGTGTTCCTCAAGGCTCCATCCTAGGCCCCACTCTATTCCTTATCTACATAAATGACCTTCCTGACGCCATAAATTCCCAAATTGGCATCTACACGGTTGGCACCACAATTTATTCCTGCCTCAAAACCAAACCTAGTGTCACTGAGAAAAATAACCTGGCCGTGCGTCTCAAAAAGGACCTCCAATCAGTTGTGAACTGGGGCAGGAATTGGCTGGTTAACTTTAATGCTTCAAAAATAAAACTGCTCTCTATTAATCGCCACAGAGATCCTTCCCTGCCATCCATTAGAATGTCTGATGCTCAACTTCTCGTGAGCACCTCTCTGCAGCGTCTCGGTTTCACATTGACTGCTGACCTGAGATGGAACAAATACATTGAGTCAATTGCTTCATCCACAACAAGGAAAGTTGGCTCCCTGTGCTGCGCCAGGAACTTTTTCTCCCCGGAATCGATCCTTCAAATCTACAAATCAACAATTCACCCTTGCATGGAGTATTGCTGCCATGTATGGCCTGGAGCCCATTCTGTTTGCCTTGGTGTTCTTGATAGACTCCAGAGGCAGATATGCAATATAATTGGCCCTGATCTGGCATCTTGTCTACAGTCACTTTCTCACAGACGTGCCGTCACCTCTCTCTGTCTGTTTTACAAATGCTTTCATGGCAATTGCTCCAAGGAGCTGCATTCAATGTTTCCCAAACTTCATGAGTTCAAGCGCCCTACGAGGCTGGCATCCCGCTCTCAGCCTTCCACTGTTGAAACTCCTAAATGTAGCCGTCTCTTCTACTCCAATAGCTTCATGTCTCGCACCTCTCACCTGTGGAACTCCCTTCCCTATTCCAGTTTCCCTGAGAGCTATAATCTCCAGCTATTCAAATGTAATGTCAATCGACATCTCCAGTTGCCTTGATCTATCCACTACCCTCATCCTTTCTTCTCCTCAACCTTTCTCCTATCACTCCTATCTGATCTTGCTCCAAATTTCCTGTAACCCCTTGCATCCTAGTGGCTTCCTGCCTTGCTTGAGGTGAAACGCGTAAAAAAAAAAAGTAGAAAATATGTCATTCACAGAAAAACATATGAAAGTTACAATTATTAAAATTTTCATGGCATACTGTCAAAAGAATCATCCCTTCATCTCTCCTCATGCCAAATTTGACTTTTCTTTATTTGTGTAGATATTAATACAAGGAATGTTCATAAACAGAAGAATAAGAAGTTTGAATTAAAGTTAATTGGATATAGACCTGATTGTTTGAGTGAAACAAAGCAAAGTAGCTTTTCAGGCCAGTAGGTATTCTGAGATTTTACAAGTGAACCTATGAGTCTGATATTTTGACTGTAGATAAGTAATAATGATTATATTAGTGACTAGCAGTAGAGCCCGGCGTTGCCCGGGGATGTAACAGTAAGAGATAGATCAAGTATCGACCATCATAAAGACTGAAAAATAAAATTGACAAAGATTATTGTTTAAGGTTGACAGACACGCACGTCTTAATTTTTTTTTTTTTTATGAATTGGTCAAACCCAAACTCAAACAAAAACATTGTTTTCAATCATTATGAGTCTACCGATTCAATAGAATTTTATTATAAACAATTGTCTTGTAAATAGAATTTTTAAAGCATTCTTAATGTAAAAATGAAGTAAAAAGTGTGCGAGACAATAAGAAACACTACTTGCCAAAAAAATGTGAAGTTTTGTTGAAATTGGTTGAAAAATGTAGGAAATCCAATCCCATATATAAATGAACACACACACACACACAAACAACCTGGGTTTTATAATAAGTATAACTCGATATGTGTTGTCTCCCTTTCATTCTCATGACAGTGATGCCTCTTAATCGTGTTTTCAAATTGATTTCGTGCAAAAACAATTGTGTTTTTCTAATTTTTGGCACTGTCAGAACCACCGCAAGGTAATTTTACGTAGTCCTGTGAAGTTTTGTTGAAATCGGTTGAAAAATGTAGGAAATCTGATCCAATATATAAACGAACACACACACACACACACACACACACACACACACACACATACAACCTGGGTTTTATAATAAGTGTCTCTCTGTCCTGTGCCCTCTCTCTTTCATTCTATTTTTGTATAGATAGATAAATAGATAATGAACAGGTGCATAAAGCTAGATAATGATAGATAGATAATGAACATCGATGGATACTGAATATAGATAGATACATAATGAATTATAGATAGACACAGAATATAGAAAAATAGATAGATAATGGATATAGATGGATACAAAATATTGATAAATATGAAGAGAAAGAGAAAGATATATTAACCTATTAACCTACGTAGGAGGCACAGTGGAGTAATGGATAGCGACTTGGATTGAGGAATCGGAGAGCCGAGTTCAAACTTGGGAAAGGTGTGATTCCTCTTTCTTCTCCCTCCAGCTATGGGTAAATAGCAGGACAGACTGTGTTCTATAGCCTTGGATGGCAACTGGTCTAGGAAAAGGAAAACTCTGAATTCAAACCTGCTCTTAGATGAGGGTGAATGGAGTCTCTCTGAGCCTTGGTTGGCAATCCATTTAGTGATGGTGTCACGATAAAAAACTCCCTTGATAGCCCTAGTGAAGCATCAAGAATTCAGCTATTTGACAAGATTATGAACTACACCAATCAAAGTATTGGTGAGTTCAATCTCGGCTGAGGCCGCAAGATGATGAGGAAGACAGATAGTAAGAAAAAAATGATAGATAATGAAGAGAGATGGATATTGAATATAGTTGGAGAGATAGAGAACATAGACAAATATGGAAGATAGATAGATAGATAGATAATGACCATAAAAGGGTACTGAATACAGATAGATAAAAAATGAATATAGATAGATATAGAATATAGATAGATAAATAATGAATATAGATAGATAGATACTGATATCAGTAGGTAGGTAGGTAGGTAGGTAGGTAGGTACTGAATAAAGGTAGGTAGGTAAATAGGTAGGTAGGTAGATAGATACTGAATATAGGTAGGTAGGTAGATATTGAATAAAAGTAGGTAGGTAGGTAGGTAGGTAGGTACTGAATATAGGTAGTTAGGTAGATACTGAAAATAGGTAGGTAGGTAGGTAGGTACTGAAAATAGGTAGGTAGGTAGATAGATACTGAATATAGGTAGGTAGGCAGGTAGGTAGGGAGGTAGATATTGAATAAAAGTAGGTAGGTAGGTACTGAATATAGGTAGGTATGTAGATAGATATTGAATATAGGTAGGTAGTTAGATAGATACTGAATATAGGCAGATACTGGACTCAGTGATATTGAATATAGATAAATATACATGAACAGAGAGAGAGAGAGAGAAAGAGATATTAACAGACTAAGATAGCTAGATAGCTTTGATAGATAATGAACAGGCTGAACCAGATTCATGTTCATATCTGCATTTATCTGTCAAAGAAATAGTTCAGATTTATCCAACTGTTGCAAATAGTATAAATGACTGTGCCTGTTGCATCCAATGTGCATAAACTACTGTCATGGTATCTTTTGAATTTGGCAAACATCAAACAAGAAGTCTACAAGAACAGCCAAAGCTGAGGACATAACGAAGGATAAACCCGCAAGCGTTAGTGACCAACCAATGGACAACATGAGATCTAAAGAGAAGTAAATTTGTATTTCCTGCTTGAGAACTAATCCTGAGGAAATATTACAATTGTGAAAGG
Organism: Acanthosepion pharaonis; assembly: GCA_903632075.3. NCBI lineage: Eukaryota > Metazoa > Mollusca > Cephalopoda > Sepiida > Sepiidae > Acanthosepion > Acanthosepion pharaonis. Next base: position 99,774 of record CAHIKZ030001135.1, read on the forward strand.
TTAAGCCGTCTTCTTTGAAGTTGCTTAGTTGTTTTTTTTTTTATCACACAATTCAGTAGTTTAGGAAAAGGGTTCTATTCATTTTTATTTCTATGAAATATCTGGTATGCGGCATGCGGCTACAGAGGAATACTTTTATCTGTAATATCTTGGAAAGAATTTTCCAAGATAAATGTGTAAATTCTTAATTCATGGAAGTCAGAAAAAAAACTAAAAAAAGTAACATCAAAAGTTTCAAATTTGCACAAGTCTTGAAATGTTTGAAAAATAAACAAGGTAAATTATTATTGTTATTACAAAAGGTTATGGATATGTTCATCCCACAATACAAGACACAAGAGCCACTCAAGGTAGTGGGTCACTAAATGGGGTTATTGAATGAATCCAGGAGGAGAAGGGGAGGTTAAATCTAGATATTTATGATAATCTATGGTTGACTTTAAACTTGAAGAGGTTATGATTATAGTGCTCAGGTTGATTCATCAATTCAGGTTATCAACAGTTTGCAGCTTATTTAAAGCCAGAAAATATTTTTAGGGTGTAAGATTTTTAGTGGGTGGGGTGATAATAGTGATTTAACTATACAAGTCTTAATAATTAACCCATAGCTAGGTAGGGAGAAGAGATTGATTCATACCTATTCCATATAGGTGAATATAACAAATCCAATTGGTATTGGAACTTAGCTCTACGATTAACAATTCCAAGACATTATCTATTACACCACCCATACATCCAAGCTTACAGTATCTAGTATTCCCAAGTGGTCACCCATCTAGGTACTGATCAGACTCAATTTTGCTTAACTTCAGTGATCATATGGGAAACAGCATTTCAACAAGATATCTCCATCTGGCATGTTCTGGGAAGCATTCTCTTGGGAGTCTATTTCCTAAAGTAGCAGCTTTTGAGAAGAAGCTGTCCAAATGGAACTTCCTTCTTATGAATGGAATATGAAGGGAATGAAGATAGTTTAAACCTGGGTATATGGTATAGCTTGTCTTACCTGTAAATATCTCAGTGGTTGGAACTAGGGAATGTACAGTGGGTAAAATAAGTATTTCATTCCGTGCTGATTTTCTGAGTTTGCTACCTTACAAAAATGGGAATGGTCTATGATTTTCAGGGCATGTCTGTCTTGAAAGTGAGAGATAGAATATAAAAAAAAATTCTAGAAAATCATTATTCATTTTTTTTCAATATTAATTTTTTAACATTTATTTCTTTTTTATTGAAAAAATAAATATTTCACCCCCTACCAACCAGCAATGATTCAGGCCATCACAGACCGGTTATGTGACCAGGAGGCATATAGACTAGTCCTATTACTCAATTATTACTCCTAATCAAGTACTCATTACCTGTATAAAAGACACTTCTTCATAGAATCCTTCAATGAATCAGAATCTAATCTCTCTACAATGGGCAAGGTGAAAGAGTTGTCCAAGGACATCCAGGACAAAATTGTATACCTGCACAAGACTGAAATGGGCTACAAGACAATTGGCAAGCAGCTAGGTGAGAAGGAGTCAACTGTTGGTGTGATAATAAGAAAATGGAAGAAAGACCAATATATATATACAGAGAGAGAGACACATTTTCAAAAATTAATATGTGATTTTCTAGAATTTTTTTGATATTCAATTTCTCACTTTCAAGATGGCCCTACCCTGAAAATTATAGACTGTTCCCATTTTTGTAATGTGGCAAATTCAGAAAATCAGCAGTGGATGAAATATTTATTTTCCCCGCTGTATGTTGTTAGAATTTTTGGCATGGAATTAGTGATAGAGCAGCAGCAGGAGGCGGCTTGCAATGTTACATCTGAGAGAGAGCTGTTGTAAGGTGGAAAATAATTCATCACCTACAAGACCGTATAAATAATTTAAAATTCTCTCAAATATTGAAAGTGAGTATTCAACTGCTGCAGCCCAGATATGGTAACTATATTCTATTTTTAAACTGATGTGGCTCTTATGAAGATAGAGTATGGCAGATGGAATCAGCTACTTTCTGGTGCAGTAAAAACATTTTCCTAATGTCTTTAGCAATGAGTCATATATATGAGTTCCATTCAAAGTCTAGGATGAGTCCCAAAAGACACTCAAACCAAGGAATCTCATTGAGTTGACTCAGAACTTTTCAGCACACTCTCATATCTATGAGACTAACTGTAAACTAGGCTGATAAAAGTTGATGTATACTTTCTTTGTGCAAAATCTTGAAATAATGCATCTCATCATATCTTAAACACTCTGACTCTTTACCATAGATATAATGTTGTAACTACTCACACTGTATTCCATGGAAAATTTTCAGATGAGCTCTTTAGTTCCAGCAATTCAATTTTTTACAGCAAGGGCACACCATACCACTCACACATAGTCAAACCACCCTCACGTCCTTCATGTTACAAATATAAGAATAAAGTTCAATTCAGTTTTGTTTTTTTGCAAGAACTGCCACTTTGTGGACACATTAAGTAAATGAAAAAAAGAAATTGAATGCAGAAGAGGTTGTGCCAGAGGAAGCTTCATGCAACATTGCAAATGTCTACAGAACCAAAACATCAACTTGAAAACTTGAGTCATGTTCTTAAATAACATTGTTAGATCGAGACATTCATATGGATGTCACGTGTGGTGCCAAACCTGTTCAGAAATATCTAAACTGTCAGATGTATACAACTGCTTCCTAAGGTTAATAGTGAAAAAAGTCTTTGAACAAGTAAAGCCTGAGAGTATTGGCAAAGGTCATCTTTGAACATTGTGGACCAGTGTGACAGAATCACAAAGAACTGTACTAAAACATAGAAACCATATCACTTGACTATCAACAACAGTAATAACTAAAATAGATAGCACATATAACTTTTCACCAAAATAACTTGTAGAATAATTCAATAGGCTACTAACAATACAATAGACTACTAACAATACAATACAATAAACTACCAACAATACAATACAATAGACTACCAACAATACAATACAATAGATTACTCACAATACAATGCAATAGACTACCAACAATACAATACAATAGACTACCAACAATAAAATGCAATAGACTACCAACAATGCATATAAATAGTTGATCAAAAACACAATACATATGGTCTGATGATTGCATTTAGCATAAAACAGACTGTGGCCTCTGGGTATTGACTTCAACAATGTCCACTTTGATATTTTTACACAGAGACACACACACGCATATATATATATATATTAAAAATATACCTAATACTCTACATTGGTAGCACAACTCAGAGTTTTTTTCATTTTAAGCAATCTTCAGGTGCGTATTATTTTGGGTTAACACTGTTTTTTAATATTTCTGGTTATTGCAAGATATTTTAATGCTAATGTGGATTGTTATTTTTATTAATTATTTCAATGATTTGTAGTTTAATTTTGGATTTGAATTTAGGCCTGTAATTACATTTAAGATTGAAAATAAGGTTGGAAATAAGAATTATAAATTCTAATTTCAAATTTAAAAACAAATGCTGATTTTATCAAAAGGAAAAACACATTTGGAAATTAAGTGGGGTAACTATTTTTTCTTGAAAATCAATAAAGAAATTAATAATATTAGTAATATTAATAAAATAAAATTGATAAAATAAAATTAAAATACTAACAAAAATATATAAATGTGTGTGTGAATTTAGGCAGAATGTTTTGTATTAAAGAGAATAACCAAATTGTAAGTATTATATATTTTCTAATTGGTACATTGATTTTTGTATACTAGAATGAAAAATAAGGGGTAGGTTGCCTTTCATGTCAATTTATTTAATAGTATTAAAAAGAGAGAGAAATAGGGAAATGAAAGATCACAAGCTCAATGTATAAATTTGGAAAAAAATTATTTACTATTCAAAAATTATACATTAAATAAAAAAAAATAGATGACAGAAGAACATTATTAAATCGTTGATGACTCATATGACTGTAACATGGACAGAATAGATGAGCAATAGAGAAGTTTTAAGGGAAATAGGAGCTACAAGGAAATTTATACTTACAATAAGAAAGAGACAGTTGAAATTTCTGGGACTCATGATGAATGAATAAAGAGAATTTGACACATGAAGTGACAGCAAGAGAAGCAATGAGAAACAGCAAATAACCTATTTGGCAAGTTTGAGTGAATGGTTGGTAGAACAAAGGAGAAAGAGAAATGGGAAAGAAAGACAACTTCTTTAGAACAACAGGATGTCGAGGAGGACCATAATCAAGAAGAACAAAAATTACAATATGGTAAAAAAGTGCAAAGTAAATTAAATTTTTGTTGGAATAGTAAAACTGTTATAGTTGTTAATATTTAATCATTTTCACCACCAAATCAAAAGGTTATGGTGGTCAGCTTAATTGACTGAATGGCTGGAAGTCTCAGGCATCATGATCATATGCTATTTAACACACACAAAGAATTTTGTGGATTGTCCAATATTTACAACAAACTAGCAGCATGGCCCAGCATTGCCTGTGCTTGATTCAAAAATCGTATGACTCATATAGCAATCGCTATCACGTGACTTAAAATATTTTTGCCCTACCTTGCCTTTAAAGGAGTGCCCTTTATCATGCTGATGTTGCTACATGCCTTACTTCTTGCCTATCTTACACTGCGAATTTTTTCTAAGCTCTATACTAAACATTAAATCTGTTACGAAAAAAGAACTAAACAAAATGAACACAAAACGATCAGCTTTAAAAAAGGACTCGTAACTGGAAAAGCCGAATGAAAAAAGAATGATAACAACAAACACTTTTTCACACCCAACCCAGTTCTGCAGAATCAGAATCAACATTGAGTTTAAGCATGTGAATGAGCCAATTGGAGTAAAGTACCATGCAGATTTAAATTTTTCCCTCTTGCAACGAATACAGCTATTGATTTTTTTGCATCCTAGCATGCTAGTTAACATTTGTGTCAGTCAGCTGTTGGCTCTCATGATGGCCAATAGAATCTTCCTGCCTATTCGTGGCAGCCAGCTTTTGGCTCTCACTCTGGCCAGTAAAAATGGCTGCAAACTACAAGAAAATTGCCGTAAAAGCATGAAAAAATCTATTATTTCCACTATCGATGGGAGTTGGGAATTGTGAAGTCAGTCTTGGCCTTCCCACTAACTTGGAGCATGTGCATGTAAATGTTAGTGCAAATCCATCGAAAATTGTGGCCGTGCATTCATTACATACACATACACATCCTGCCTTTTATAGATAGAGATGCTGAGGTTAGTCATACCAGACTTCTAATTTCTGAGGTAAAGAATTATCATTATTCATATTCTTCTCATCGTTGTTATTACCACAACATTTTAGCTGTTATGCACTCTGACCTTTTTCAGGTGTCTAACAATCCAGGAACTTAACCCTTTATTTAATCTACAGGATGTGGGGTGGATTGTTCTCACACTACTGTCAATGTCTATGAATATCTTCTTTTTTTTACTCAGTTATTTCACTGAGTCTAGATCTGAGTTTTTACTGACCAGCTCAGGTACTGAACTCACAACTGTAATTCTAATTCTTCCAAGTTTTTTTTGTACAGGTCTTTGAGGTAGTTCCAAGTGCAATGATTTTTATGTTCCCATTCTGAAATTTCTGCAGTACGTAAGTCCTGGTCTTGATTTTTTGGACTGAGTTAGTTTAGTGCTATATCAAAGGTACAAAAAATTATAAAGTAACATGACTGATAGTTTTCTTCTTTCTATGTATTCTTCTTTTTATGTTATTTACATCCGGACTATTGGCCTTGATTTTGTTGTTTTCACAATGTTTCAACTGTAGTGCTATCTAGCCTTCTTCAGGTGCTTGTCAATCATTTTGAAATTCACTGAAGCTTACCTGGATTGACAAGCACCTGAAGAGAGGTGGAGGGCACAATGTATGAACCATTCTGATAATAACAACAATGATGAGAACAATAGTCTGAATATAAATAAAGTCAGATATATGTATTCTTCTTTAACTTTTTACAATGTATAAATCCTATGAATGAGTTGATTTCATATTGTGTTTTTCTATTTTTGTTTTTCTGTTTCCATGTGATTGTTTGTGAAGAAGTAAAAAGGTTCTTTTTGGCATTTATGTCTCACCTTTTCTTAGCTTTTTTTGTTTGTTTGTGATGGGTTCCTTCTGATTCACCAATAAAGGTGATGCTATGACCATTTTTACAATGACTAATACACTCGAAAATCCTGCAAGAAAACAACAGGCATCCGTCAGTGTCTATAGACACTTAGTAACTGACATTTATGCTTTTTCTATGGTCTACAAACACACATACAACATTATATATATATATATATATATATAGATAGATATAGATATATATATATATATATATATATATATACACATATGTGTATATATATATATATATATATATACACATATGTGTGTGTATATATATATATATATATATATATATATATATATATCTTTTATTGTTTGTAAATGGTATGTTTCTAGTTTTGACAGAATAATCATGTGGCAAAGCTCTAAGTCAGCAGGAAATGATTTACTATCATTGACAAATTCAAAAAACCATACAAATGCAAGACCAAACTTTTGCTATATATATTTAGGGGGTGTTCAGTTTTTTTTTTTTTTTTTTTATTTGGCTTCATAAAATATGACTTAAACAAACTAGATTAAATTATTCTAATTAATTTTGTAATATTTTCCAAGCATTGCAGGAGAAAATATTATGTGATATAATACTTTGGAGGAAAAATTATGGCATTTACCAGCCCAAAAATTTTAATTGATACTTCTCCAAGCATTTATGACAATCTATTTTTTTTCATGCATGGATTTCACTAATTTTCAGCATTATTTTTTATCATCTTTCCCAAATAGTGGTTAAGAGATCTTCTTTTGTGGAGAGTGTCTTCTCATGGACTATTTTTTTTTTTTAAATTTCCAACATACATTTGCAATGGGATTTAGATCTGGGCTGTTTGCTGTTGATTGCTAGAATAATAACTTATTTACCACTTCTATAGTTTTTATGACAACCTTAAGTCTTTCAGACTTGAATTTTATTAATTTTCAGTAGTATTCTTTATCAAAACTAGAATTCAACAGATTTTCTCTGATGTATGGACCTTTCTCAAGGACTATAGTCCTCGTTACTCTGTAATAAAATATATTATCATCCGGAAAAAAACTTCATTACCAAACCAATTTTCTGTCAATGGAATAAGAAAAGTATCCAAGGTTTCAAGGTACACATGTGGGAAAATGTTATACTAATGAAGTTCTAGAGATTGAAATGCATCACATGGAAAACTTTTCTTTGTCATAGATTTTTCTAAAATGTACACAAATACACATACACACACGTATATATATATATATATATATATATATATATATATAGAGAGAGAGAGAGAGAGAGAAAGATTATACTGAATTCATTGCTAAGTATACTGCTAAGAGTGTTTTGTCACTGTGTTGTACTAGACAATTTTTCTATCCAGAATCCATCTTATATATTTTTAAATCTACCACTTATTCATGCTTTGAATATTGCTGCCATATATGGTCTGGTGCTCCTGTTATATATTTAGAGATTCTTGATTGAATCGAAAGAAGAATCTGCAATTGTATTGGTCCTGAACTGTTAGCTGCATTCACTTTCCCTCTGCCATAACATAAACTCTCCATACCTTTTCTATAAATACTTTTATGCTAATTGTTCTGATTAAATTTTCTCTATAGTACCTAGTCTTTATCAATTTCAGTGCAGTACTATATTGATGGCAAGGTCTCATCATTTTACGGTTGAAATAAGTTCTATGTTAATAGTTTCTTCTCTTGCACTAGTAACCAATAAAATTAAATGTTCCACTTAGTGTTCTACTCGGAGTTTTGCGAAGATGTATTTACTATTATTTTTTATTTTATTTAATTTTACTATGAAAAATCCCAGATGACTGACTACATCTCTATAAAACTATATTCTGGGAACAGATAAGATGAACATTTAATTTCATGAATGTTTTATCTCTTAACATTGAGCAAAGGCTACTAGCCTTAATGGACTATCTTTCAGAAATACCCTGATTAACCTTTTTTGGACAAAACAAAGTCTTTGTTATATACAGGGTGTATCAAAAATACTTTTACAAAAAGTTGGGGTTGGGTGGCTTCCTTACACCAAAACAAGGACAAAATTCTATATAAAAAAAAGTCTGAAAATTCTTCATTTTTGAGTTATTAAGTTTAAATTTTACAGTAGATACTATTAAATGTAACATCAGAAAAAAAATTTACGAACATTTGTGGTGGGTTTCTGATTCTACTGGTTCTTTAAAATTAAAAACTTAAAAATGAACAATTTGTGGACATGTGTTTATATAGGGAGACAGACGTGACTTGTGTTTCTTAGAGAAGCTTATTATATTAAAACATTTAACTAACTATAACTTGTTAAACATGGTAAGTGAATTGATGTCTACATGTATCCATAGAAAAAACAGCTGCTCAAACACATTGACCCCAATTAAAGTAGATTTCAAAATAGATTTTACTTTCTTCTTTTTCTAGATTTTTACTTTCTTTAAAATTAATAACTCAAAAATAAACAATTTTGTAGACATATGTTTATATAGACTTTTGTCCTTGTTTTGGTGTGAGGAACCGACACCCAACATTTGTAAAATTATTTTTGATACACCAGTATATATATATATATATATATATATATATATATATATATATATAGACACACACACATATGTGTGTGTGTATCTATATATATATATGTGTGTGCATGCATATATATATATATATATATATATACTCGCAGCATGGCCCGGTGTTGCTCATGCTTGATTCAAAAATCGTACGACTCATACAGCAATCGCTATCACTTGACCTAAAATATTTTTGCCCTTCCTTGCCTTTAAAGGAGTGCCCTTTGCCGTGCTGATGTTACTACATGCCTTACTTCTTGCCTATCTCACAGTGCAAATGTTTCTAAGCTCTATACTAAACATTAAATCTGTTACAAAAAAATAACTATCGATGAGAGTTGGGAAATGCAAAGTTGGTCTTGGCCTTCCTGCTAATTTGGAGCATGTGCATGTAAATTTTGGTGCAAAACTGTTGAAAATTGCAGCTGTGCATTCGTTACACACACATCCTGCCTTATATATATATATATATATATATATATATATATATATATATATTGTGGGCTCTCATTTTATATCTCTAAATTTGTTGATTGTTTTCATCTATGTAAAAAAAAAAAATTCATAAATACATAAGATAACCAAAATTTGTATAGAATTTTTCAAGATTTCAGCTCACTTGAATCATAATCAGAAGTGTTATTAAAAATAAAACAGTGTATTTTGAGCAACACATTGTTTTTAAAGCTGTCATTACTTTTTTTTAAATATAAATCTTATATTCCTGTTGTTATTATTATATATATATATATATATATATATATATATATATATATATATATATATATATATATATATATATATATATATATATATATGATCATCTGACTGAGTGGTTAGAATGTTCATATTCTGACCATGAGTCCCAGGTTCAAATCTCACCAGGGTTGATTTGTCAGGAAAGAGACTTCCTGATTTTATCAAACTGGATCGATCCCAGTGTGCAGAATCTTTGGAATGTGCCTGAAAACAAAACCACAGGTTGACCCAAGCCTTGTGAGTGAAATTGGGTAGACAGAACCCTTGGGTGCTGTTGATAGCTGTGCTAGCACAAAATCACAAGTCATTGTGGCAGAGGGATTTAGTGTGCTGGCCTTGTTCAAATTTTTGATGATACTATAACATGCTCTCTCCCAGAAACTGTGACTAAGGTCTGCTCAGCATAGTTGCAGTATAAACCACAGTGGGGTTTCTGTGGGTGTTGAATAAACACAAATACACCTGAGGAAGTGTCTGCTATAGGAAATGGCTAACTGCCCTAGTAGACAGGTATCCTCAAATACCAGTCCCAGTTTATATATATATATATATATATATATATATATATATATATATATATATATATTAGTGAATATGTATAATATCCAATGTCGATACCATGACTCGAAGTTTCATGCAGACTTGCAATATTCAGGTGCTGGATTCATTCTGACCATTATGAAATTCATCTTCTTGTGGTGATGATTTATTTTAATATTATTGCTTAAAATATTATAATTAATTATTTATAATTTACATTATTCTAATTCTTAAGTATTAACGACAAAGAATTAAAAAAAAATCTAAATGAAAAATTTGAAATTATAAAGTAAACATGTTATATGTCAAGGGGGATAACACTATTTTGCATAAAATACCATTGTTATAATATTTAAGTACTGTCTAATGCAAAAAGTTAGTACTTAAAATATTAATATGATAATTGTTTGAGACTATATATCTAATGCATTTGGAACCTAGTCTTATACTTACAAAAGTGAATTTACATAGATACATGGTATAAATTAGTTGAGTACAGTAATCTGGGATAATAAATGTATAAATAGATAAAAAATGTTATTAATGATGGCTACTATGAATATTAATAGGTATTACATATTATATTAATATTCGTAAAATCTATTTTCATATCTATTTTCTGTCTTTGAGCGGATGTTTTTTGATGGATACCTGTAGACATCAAGTTGCTTCTCATGTTCAGCAAGTAAGGTTTACTTAAGTGTTTTAATATAATAAGCTTCTCTAACAGACACAAGTTACATCTCTCTCCCTTTCCATTGAAGAGTTTAGCTTTCACAATCATTTCCCAGCAAATGGATGGTTCTTATAGTTGTTTTTTTAATTGCCAAACATACTTTGAAAGTGTTGTGCTTTTTTTGTATTTGATATTGCTCAATGTCATTTTTGTGGTGGTTAAAACATGATTTCTAGCTGTTCCAAAGTAATATTTAACATCATTGTCTGAATTAATCCTATCTCTGTATATTATGCTTTGAGTCATGCACTGGCTATTTAATGGGCAGATTACGTTTTTACAGCAGTTGAATGGAATTTTAATTGGTTTATTATATAGTGTTTAGTTTGTGTGCTTGCTTAATATATTATTATCATGTTGGGATATATAATCTTCAGTGTTTTTTGTACAGCTATACCTTACCTAAATATTATTTTTATTGCAAATCTATTTTTGGTGCTGGAGAATGACCAATGTGCTTGTGAATTAAATTTAGGAAAATTCTAACTACATTAGTTTTGACATTAGTATTGTAAGGTGAGCTGAACTATATTATGTTATGTTTGAATTGTTCTAGCTTACTTTTAACTTTATTGTTTTTTTCTTTCTACATACTCTAACTTCACTTTATGGTTGTTGCGTTCGAGCACTTTAACATATCTAGTTTTATTATCATCAAATATTTCTTTGTTACTGGAGTTGGTCGATAACCTAAATTGTACTGATTTGTGTAAATTGTCAAGGATACTTTTATGGTGGTTGGATTTTCTGTTCATGTACCTGTGATTGTATGAATCCTTAGGGTATGGTTTATACAGGCCATTACTCAGGTCAAATATAATGTCTAAGAAATTGATCACTTTAGCATTAGTATTGGTGGTAATTTTTAGTTTATGGTCCTTAAAGTATTTGGTTAAGTCCTTTCTCATCTGGTACCTTTGTCTTGGTCTCAGTTTACAGAGGAGAATTATCCCATCGTCTCTGTATATAATGTTTCTTTTTTTATATTAGAAATAAATCTGAGTCACCATAGTAACAGTATCCCTACAAGTTCATATGCTTCTGCAGAATCATGTGCTCCCTTGGATATGTGTGCATACATATATCAGATCATTGCAAAAGTTTGAGCCAAATTTCATAGTTTTTAATTTTTAATCAGGCATGAACTTTTGTTTTTTACATACACACACACATATATATATATATATATATATATATATATATATATATATATATATATGTATTTAAAAGACATTTTTATGTTTAACGTTCTTTTTATAGATACAAGTATTTAAGTAAATGCTCTGTTTATAATAAACAGTATTAAATAACATTTACCGGCCTGAATGTCCAAGAAATTTTCATAGAAAATATTCGTCTTTTGACAGGATTCGAACCTGCATCCTATACGGAACCGTCATTTACGCTGACGTGCCTTACCGTCTCGGCCACAAAGGAGCGTTCGGTAGGCAAGGTCGAATTTACTGCTTATAAACTTCAATCTTCTATGAAATATTTTTTTTTCGCTACACAGTTCTAACCATGTTTCAAGAATGAAAGCTAAAAGCTCCGAATTTAATTTTGTAATTAAATTAAGGACATTAGTTCCATTTCATCCTCAAGCAAATTTTGGTGTAACTTTTAAAATTACTGGGTTTTAAAGACACAGCAAAAATCATAATTCACATTTGCAAGGTTACAGAGAAATCCACTTCCACCAGACAAGGGGTGTCTGCATGTTCATTATGGCTTTATTTTGATGTATCAGTTATTAGTTACGTTTTTGGTAGGGGTAGGGATGTATTTTTCAATGAAATCTAACATCCGTTAAATGCATGTCGTCTGGATTTTTTTAAATTTTATTGTTAATGGCAAAAATTCTTACGGCATTTTTTTTATTTGTATATTTAAAGATTTTTGGTGGGTGTTTAGGTTAGAATACGTTTTATTTAACAACGATTTGAAAAATATTTTCACTTTTAATTTTTAATATACTATATTTCTTTTAAGAACAAGTAAATGTATTAGAATCCCTTACAGTATGTAGAATTATTTCGCATCAAGTATAAGTATGTATACTATTAGGTAACAAATCTTTTTTTTTTCTAATTATATTCAAATATTATTTAAGTAAAATTTATGACAATGGTGGCAAAAATAGCTCATTAATTTCACTGATTTAGTAAACTTTTATTTTTTATATAAACCTAGTAATATATTGCTTCTCATGTAAGTACAAAGGACATGGGGCATTCAAAAGCTTACATCTTCTAGCAGTTAATATTAATCTCATTTTACTGTAGGTGTTTTATTGGATTCTTTTAAGTGCTTGTAGTACTAAGAGGGAGGTCTTTAGGTTAGAATACGTTTTATTTAATTACAATTTTAAAAGAAGTTTAGGTTAGAATTCGTTTTATTTAACTACAATTTTAAATACAACTTTAAAATATTTTCACTGTTAGTTTTAATAGACTATATTTTTTTAAAAGTAAATGTATTAGAATTACTTACAGTAAGTAAAATTATTTTTCCATATCAAGTATAAGTATGTATATTACGATTTTTAAAATTTTATATTTAAATATTATTTAAGTAAAATTTATGACACTTACGGCAAAAATAGCTAATTCATTTCTCTGATTTAGTAAACTTTACTTATTTATTTATTTATTTTTTATAAACTTAGTAATATATAGTTTCATGTGTATGTACAAAGGACATGGGTCATTCAATGACCTACATCTTCTAGCTTTTCATCATAATTTTTTCAGTAGGCATTTTATTGGATTAATTTAAGTGCAAGCAGTACTTTTTGAAAGGTGTTTAGGTTAGAATACATTTTATTTAACTACAATTTTAAAAGATGTTTAGATTAGATTTCGTTTTAACTACAATTTTAAATACAACTTTAAAATATTTTCACTGTAATTTTAATAGACTATTTTTTTAAAAATGTAATAGAATTACTTACAGTATATAAAATTATTTTTTCATGTTAAATATAAGTATATATATTACTTGGTTACACTTTTTAAATTTATTTTTAAATATTATTTAAGGAAAATTTTTGACAATGACAGCATAAAATAGCTATTTCATTTCTCTGATTCAGTAAATTTTTATTTTTTATAAAGTTAGTAATATATAGTTTCTCATGTATGCACAAAGGACATGGGTCATTTAATGACCTACATATTCTAGCTTTTCTTATTAACTTCCATTTTACTGTAGGTGTTTTATTTGATTCTTTTAGGTGCCAGAAGTATTTCAAGAGAGATGTTTGATTTTTATATTTATTTATCCTAAATGAACTTTGATGTTGGTTGAATCTTTTTTTGAACTCATGGCTAGTGCAACCTATATATATTTTTATGTTTTCAGGATTTTCAATCGAAGAGATATTGCATTGGTATACTAATGATTCTGTGCAACATTTATTTTGTAGAGGGCAATTATGAGGGTTTCTACAGTTACATAATTTTTGTTTATTTTCATCAGTTTTTATTTTTATTTTCCCATTGTTTAAATTTTTTTGGTTTTGGTATAAGTGTTTATTTAAGATATTAGCATTATGTTTCTTAATTTTTTCTAAGTTTTCCGTAACTCAATTTTAGTGTGTTTTTATTGAAAATAGTACTTAGTTTACTTTCACTAGGAAAATGCTTGACTATTAATGTGAGGAATTTTTGTCCTAATTTGTTCTTTACCATTTGGTTGTATGGAGGCATATACCAAATTATTTTTCTACATCTGTTTTTTCTATGCTTTCCATTTTCATTTTTTATATAAGTTAGTTTTGGGTTTTTGTAGCCACTTTTTTTTTGAGCCTTATTATAGGAATTGATATGCTCATCCAAAATCTTGTCATTTGCTGAATTTGTACTAATTTGTTTACTGATAGATAACGGTATATGTTTAATTATATATGGGGGTTGATTTGATTTAGGGTGTATATATAAAGGATTGGTGTTAGGTTTTTTATAAGGTGTGTATGTATTTTTATTGAAATCTAATGTTATATCTAGGAAGTTCACTTTTTTTAATTTAGTGCTAACCATAATTTTAAGCCCATGCTTTTAAATTCTTTATATAATACCTTTCTAATTCTATCTATTTTGAAGTTAGTTGAGTTTCTAATAACCATAAGTCCATCGTCTCTGTACAAATGAATGACAGTTATATTAATATCATGGTGCGCTGTAAGGTTATATAATATAAAAAAAACAATGAGATCAGAAGACTCAGCTGAGTCTAGTGATCCCATTGTGATGTCAAAGTGGTCATAAGAATTCTTAATCCATTGCTCACCTTTATGTATAAGTACTGATTTTTTCGCATATAGAATAATGTTCTTTTCTTCATCTGTAATATCCATATAGTGGGTGGCAAAGTCCAACGCATTCATAAATAGTTCTTTAGATATTGATTGGTAATAATTATCAATATCAAACTGCATTAGTGTACAATTGTTTTTTTCTTTTATGTAAGTAAACCAGTTTATCACTTCCTTGGTATTAATC
This sequence comes from Acanthosepion pharaonis, assembly GCA_903632075.3. NCBI lineage: Eukaryota > Metazoa > Mollusca > Cephalopoda > Sepiida > Sepiidae > Acanthosepion > Acanthosepion pharaonis. The sequence continues at coordinate 115,027 of CAHIKZ030001135.1, forward strand.
CAAAGTTTGAGGCTTATTTTTTCTTTAATTTGTTTATTTACCCTTTCAAGGATCATTTTACTAATTTTTCCGATCTCCGGTCTTGTGGGATTTATTCTTGTAGTGGGATTAGCCTCAAAATCTGGTTTGTGGTCCTTTAAGGTTATGTAGCATTCTTTTTGATATAGTTGACCTACTCTATCACTGATCTTCAGTTTATCAGTGATTTCTTTACTTCTCGTATTGATATTCCGAACTATGTTGAGGTCATTATTATTTGCTTTCTTGTAGTTCTTATGTAAGTCCTTATTTATTAGGTCGTTGTATTCCTTTGTGGTTTTTGTCGTCATTGTCATAAATTTTACTTAAAAAATATTTACATATAATTAAAAAAAAAAAGATTTGTTACCTAATAGTATACCTACTTATACTTGATGTGAAATAATTCTACATACTGTAAGGGATTCTAATACATTTAATTGTTCTTAAAAGAAATATAGTATATTAAAAATTAAAAATTAGAAGTGAAAATATTTTTCAAATCGTTGTTAAATAAAACGTATTCTAACCTAAACACCCACCAAAAATCTTTAAATGTACAAATAAAAAAAAATGCCATAAGAATTTTTGCCATTAACAATAAAATTTTTAAAAACTCCAGACGACATGCATTTAACAGATGTCAGATTTCATTGAAAAATACATCCCTACCCCTACCAAAAACGTAACTAATAACTGATACATCAAAATAAAGCCATAATGAACATGCAGACACCACTTGTCTGGTGGAAGTGGATTCATCTGTAACCTTGCAAACGTGAATTATGATTTTTGCTGTGTCTTTAAAACCCAGTAATTTAAAAAGCTACTCCAAAATTCGCTTGAGGATGAAATGGAACTAATGTCTCTAATTTAATTACAAAATTAAATTTGGAGCTTTTAGCTTCATTTTTGAAACATGGTTAGAACTGTGTAGCAAAAAAAACATATTTTAAATCAATTAATTTATAATATATATATATATATTTTGTATGTACCTCTTTTCACAAAGTATTATATCCATCTTATCTTATATATATATATATATATATATATATATATATATATAATATTTCACATAGAAAACATTAAAATTTCCCTTTCTCTCTGCTGTGTGATGATAGCCTAGGGATAGATTCTCTGACTGATGTCAAATTAGTCAGGTTTTGATCTCAGCTTGAGTCAGTATTGCATCTAGCCACACTGATGTGCTGTGATACAGCGAAGCAGTCTGTAGATGACAATATATATGCTCCCAGGAAATCCGGTTGAGCTCTCTTGAGAAAAGGGTAATTTTACAAACAGTGGCTGATACTGCTATTAATGCATTGCTCTACAATCAAATGCTATTAATGTATTGCTCTTCAACTGAATTGAATTGAGCTCTCCGGGCCACGGAGTATTTTGCATAGAAAACGTTAAAATTTCCCTTTCTCTCTGCTGTGTGATGATAGCATAGGGGTAGGATCTCTGAATGATGTCAAATCAGTCAGGTTTTGATCCTGGCTTGAAACAGTTGGACATCAAGCCACACTGAAGAGTTGTGATACAGTGAAACAGTCTGTCTGTGAATGACAATATATATATATATATATATATATATATATATATATATATATATATATATATAGTGGTGGGAGAATCATTGTACGCATACAAATTTTTTATTTATTATATTTCCAACTAATGAATAAACATACTTTTCATATAATTAACTGTACACAGATGCATAGAAAACAGAAAAAAATTATTTATCCATTTTAATTGGTGAAAAAAATATTTGAACAATGCAAATTTCAGATTTTAAAACTTTAAAATTACTTTACTACTCTAGATTATTCAAGTGGAATATTCTAGAATGTTCCAATAATGTTATCAGTAATTATTTTTAGCCTAAAAAAATACAAACTGAACATTCTATAATTGATATTTGTGCAAAAAGTTATCATCATGGCAAGAGCTAAAGAATTGGCAAATTAGCAAAAAGACCTGATTTTTAAACTCTAGAAAGAAGGTAAAAGTTACAGGAAACTCTCAGACAACATGAATATGTGTAAATATATATATATATATATATATATATATATATATATATATATATATATATATATATATATATGTATTTTTTCTGCTACACTCTTTCCAAATAGATCCTAGGGATAGAGTGCACAGATTCTGGGCCACTTCATGAATACATAATCATCTCCTTTTTGCCTGATTTATGATACTTTCTTTAGTGGAAAGAAAAATGACTATTTTTCTACTTGGATTAACAAAGGAGATCTTCATGTGACAGCAAATAGAATAAATCTCAGTTGCAATATGGCATATGTGTTAGGATGCATGCTCAAATCAGTCTATAAATACCAATAAAAGCTATATATCACATAATTTATTATGCCGTTTTCTTCTATGCGCCGTATCCCTTCAGGATGTTGGTGATCATGCCTCTCCACAATTACCTGTCCTTTGTAGCTCTTAATAAATTTTATCTCTCCTAATTCCTTTTCTGCCATCCATCTACTCAACCTCGCTAGGTAGGTTATGCACTGATTTTCTCTATCCCTCTTGCCTTAAATCTGTCCTGTGAGTATCAAATGTTCCAAGCCTTCTTTCCTCATTATGTCCCTTAGAAATTTCAACTGCCTCTTTACGATGTTAAGTATGAGTTTAGTTTCTATATTCCCTAAAACTTCATTGTTACTGTTGTGGTAAGAGTCAGTTACTCTCCTTACTCTCATGAATGGACTGATCCATTAATGATAAGTAGTCCTGGGTAATTATCCAGGAAAAAGAATCTAATACTATTGCAGTGACTTGTCTAGCTGAGTATTGAATAATACTATCATGACTGACTCGGTCAAATTAAATGTTGTGTCTTGCCAGACCCCACATCAAAACAGTTACATGTTTGGTTTATTGTCTTGTCAGAACCACATTTTTCTTGCTTTGAAAAAAAAAAACTTATTAAACCAGTCAACATTCAGCAGAAAGAACAGGGGGTTCATCTAGATGTTGGACAAACCCTTGGAGGTTGAATGAGCTAGTTTCATACTGCACTGAAATTGGTTATTTCACGTTCAGCTATAAACAGCATGATTATACATTTCACTAATTAAGAGAAAGAAACTACGGCATCTCATTCAGGTTAACTTAGGTCACCAGAAAGATATTTTCAGTTAATGAGAAATTGAAAAAAGTCTCTGTAGTAATGTAAATGTAACAGAACGTTTCAAAATGAAATTTTTACACACTGTCTTTTGGAAGTGTTTTAAGTGGGCATGGAAAATACAATACCAAAATCTGAAGGTGCATTGGGATAGCAAAACATGAAAAATATTACTTTTCAGATGTGGGGTCTGGCAAGACACAATACTTAAATCAATGGATTCAGTGGTAATAATATTATACAATACTCAGCTTGACAAGTCATTGCAATAGTATTATCTTCCTTCTTTAACAATTACCCATAACTATTTATCATGAATAAATCAATCCATTCATGATAGTAAAGAGGGTAACTGACTCTTACCACAACAATTACAAAACAAGAAAATTATATTAGAAACAAAGAAAAAACTATGGAACTGTTGTGTAATATCAATCCTACTATGTCGGACAATTTCTTCACAGAATTTTAAAAAATTAGGAAGAAATGAATAAAAGTTACATGGTGCTTTACTAAATTAATCATTGCATCAATAAATTATCTCTATGGCAGTAAATGCCGGACAATCTCTTCACAGATAAAAAAAGAGACTTGAGGTAGCAGAAATGTGGTTCTACAGAAGGATACTGAGAATACCATGAACTGAAAATGTGAGCAACAATAATGTTTTAGAGAAAATGGTAACAAAAGGGAGGCTTTCATTTAGAAGAGATAGTTAAAATTTCAAGGGTACATAATGAGGAAAGAGGGGTTGGAAAATTTAACACTCACAGGATATATTGATGGTAGGAGGGAAAAACAACATATAACCTACCTAACAAGCTTGTTTAGGTAGGTTATATGCTGTAAGACTTCATTGTTTTGTCTAAATCAGAAGATCCCCATTCCAAAAATATATAGAATCCATCTGTAGAATTACATTTTTTTTTGTTGCCTCAAACCTCTTCTTGATTTGTGAGGAAATTTTTCAGCATTCATTGTCATATAGGAGATTAAATATTTCATAGCAATTTCTTTGCTTCTGACAATACTTTTTCTAAATATTTCATTTCGTTTTTGGAAGGCATCTTCCACTATTTCTATATGCTTTCAGATTTCTCTATCACATTATCTGTCATCTATTAAGATACAAAGGACAGGAAGTTGTGAAGAACCATGACTGACAACATTCACGTCCTGATGGGACCACAGCACATAAGAGAAGAAGAATCACTTAACCCACAAAATATTGATCAATTTTGATGACCAAAGAAAATTGTCAATAGCTTATCATAATGGTTGATGCTCAGTAGCTGGATCAGTTATAGCCAAATTAATATAGGAGATAAGAAAATTGAATACAGTCTTCTCTACTAAGTGTTTCAAGATATATGACTCACAGAACCTAAACAGAAATCATGATCTAGGATTGAAATGTAAGCAGTGATGGCACATACCCCAAATCCATCATAAACATTCAGGATGTGTAATTAGTAAATTTCTCTCACCCTTTCATTATCAAAACTGTTAAATGTAGCCATCTCTTCTACTCCAATAGCTTCATGTCTCACACTTCTAGCCTGTGGAACTCCCTCCCCTTTTCTTGTTTTTCTGATAGCTATAATCTCCAACTATTCAAATGTAACATCAATCAACGTCTCCAGATGCCCTGATCTATCCCCTAGCCATCTCTTCATCCTTTCCTCTATCACTCCTCTTTGTTCTCTCTCCTACTCTGAAACCCCTTCCATGCTAGTGGCTTCCCGACTTGCTTGGGGTTAAATGCTTAAAAAAAAATATATATATTATGGATCAGTTATAATACATTTAGTATAGATAAAAAAATTGAACACAGAATAGGTTTCACTGGAGGTATTTTTGAACAACACCTCAAGATGCTAAAAAACAAAATATTAACCTAAGGAATAGAGTCATGTTTTTAAATAGCTTTGTCAGATCAAGACTCATACAGCTGTCATTTATGCTGTCTAACTCATTCAGAAATTGAAATGTATAAACTATCATCTATATACAATCATTTTCTTGATTTGATGATTAAAAATGGTTTGAAGCGAATGAATCTTGTCTTAAGAAGACAGTACTTTACTGGCAGCAGACAGCCTGCATGTGGATAGAGAATGAGTTCAGCAGATATACAAAAATAGAAAGAGGCGTAAGGCAAGTGTCTTCTCACTGAATTTATTCAACCTATACAGCGAAGCAATTCTGAGAGAATTGGAAATCCTACCAAGATTCATTATTGGTGGCCACAATCTTAACAAGATAAGATACACAGATGACACAATGCTCATAGTATAATAACCAAGAACCTATATTGGCAGCAAATAGCCTGCATGTGGATGGAGAATACAGTCAGCAGGTATACAAAAATATAAAGGGGCATAATGTGTCTTCTCACTGGACTTATTCAACCTATACAGCAAGGCAATTCTGGGAAAACTGGAAATGCTACCAGAATTCATCATTGGTAGCCACAATTGTAACAACATAAGATATGTAGATGACACAGTGTTCATAGTAGACATGGAAAAGAAATTACAAAACCTTTTATAGAAAGTGATGGAGAGAAAGAAGAAGGGACTAAGCATAAACTACAAGAAGACAAAATGCATGGTCATCAGTATAAGTACGAGCCTGAAATGTGATTTAAAGGTTGAGGGTATTAAAATCAAGCAGGCACAGAAATTTAAATATCTGGGAAGTGTTCTGAAAGAGGACAGTAAGCGTGACACTGAGATCCAAAGATGTATTGTGATGGCCAAAGATGCATTCCAAAAGCTAAGCAGAATATTACAAGACAGAAGGAATTTGTTGGTAATAAAGAAAAGAGTACTGAATTGCTACATGGTATCTGTCCTTCCTTTACAACAGTGAATGTTGGACAGTCTCCTCAAAGATGAAGAAGAGACTCAAGGCAACAGAGGTATAGTACTACAGAAGAATGCTAAATATATCATAGACTGACAGTGTGAGCAACAATAAGGTTTTAGAGAAGATGCAAACAAGGAGAAAGTTTATACTTAGCATCAGGAAAAGGAAGCTGAAATTTCTGGGACAAATAATGAGAAAGGAGGAATTGGAGAATCTGATACTTACAGGGTGAATAGAGGGAAGGAGAGACAGAGGAAAGCAACATGAGACAAACCTAGCGGGTTTAAGCAAGTGAATGAAAGAACAGGGACTGGGAGAAGTAGCAAAGAGACAAAACTTATTGAGAGCAACAAGGGATAGGAGGAAGTGGAGGGCCATGATTGCCTACATCCTGAAGGGACACACCATATAAAAGATGACTTCATCAGAAACTTCAGGAAATTGAACATAGAATAGGCTGTGCTAGATGTAGTTTTGTCCAAAGCTGCAAACTCCGACAAAACCAAAACATTAACCTGAATACTTGAGTCATGTTCTTAAGTAGCTTAATCAGATCAAGACTTTCATATGGATGCCATGCATGATACCAAACTAATACAGAATAATCTAAACTGTCAGCATTATACAACTATTTACTCAGATCAATGGTTAAAAATGGGTTCAAGTGAATGAAGGCAGTTGTAGCTCTTAGGAAGTACAGTTTCTCATCAAACTTTGTAGACTGGCACTACAGAATCACAAATAACAGAAACCACATCAGTTGAGGACTATCAACAGCAGGAACAACTAAAATAAAAAGTACATATAACTGAAAGAGAAAATAATTATATAAGATATTAACATTCCAAATGACTTCAAGCAAATGGAAAGATCTATAGTAGCTACTGAACTTGAGAAAATTATTTGCTTGAGAAATTGCTTTAAGAGAAAGATTTTATAAATTTCAATCAAATTAACACTGGCTGCTTGGTCAATTAATGTCGAATATTTCCTTATAAGGAAATAGTTAATATTAACATTGCCAGCTATATAGGTTACATTAGAGGTACTTTTCTTTAACACTACAAGATGATACAAAATCAAAATATTAAGCTGAGAACTAAAGTCTTAACTTTTATTAGACTAATATTAGAGTGGACAAAGATGCATTCCAAAAGCTAAGTAGAGTATTAAGAGACAGAAAAATTTTGTTAGAAACGAAGAAAACAGTACTGAACTGTTATATGACATCTGTCCTCCTATATGACAGTGAATGTTGGACAATCACCTCAAAGATGAAGAAGAGACTTGAAGCAACAGAAATATGGTTCTATAGACAGATGCTGAGAATACCTTGAACTGAACATGTGAGCAACAACATTTTTTTTTGGAAAGAAAAAGGAAACTTGTACTTAACATCATGAAGAGGCAGTTAAAACTCTTGGGACATATAATGAGGAAGGATTGCTTGGAAAATCGGACACTCCCAGGACAGATTGAAGGAAAGAGGGACAGAGGAAGGCCATGTGTAACGTAAATGGATGGTACAACAGGGTTTGTGAGAAATAACAAAAAGACAAAACTTATTAAGAGCAACAAGGGACAGGAAGATGTGGAGGGCCATGATTGCATCTGTCCAGAAGGGAAACAGCACATAAAAGAAGAAGTGGGGGACTGAATGAAAAGATGAAAACAATTGTTATTCATGTGTTTCATTCCAAGAATGAATTCTCCAAACTAATAATGGTTTTATTGATAGAATCAGTTTTCTATATAAAATCTAGTTAGGTAGGTTACTTGCTATTTCCCTGTCTCTTTTGCCTTCAATGTGTTTTGCACATGCCAAATTTTCTAACTAAATATATGAATATATGTTTTTATATTATAAATTGATATTTAATATCAATAAGTTGTTGTAACATTCATAAGATTGTAAAATCATTTTCTTTTTTAAGGAATCTGTTATTCGATGCAAAGATGCAATTATATGAGCTAACCATTGAAATCAAAGCATTTTACTCACTTAAATAATCAATTGCATGAAACTTTACAATTTCCTTTCACCAATTCTTTAGTGTACAGAATCCTGCTATTATCAATGAAGATCATTCTATCCCAATGTTATGTTTTCAATAAGATTTATTTGAAAATAAAGATGATGTGTTCAGAAAAGAATCATTTAAATAAACTCTTAGCACAAATGCTAAAAATATGGACAAAAGAAAACATGTTTCCGTACTTGTGTCTCATGCATTTTTAGTTGCAAATATAGAAAGTAGGAGAAAGGGAGACACTGTGACAGTTAAATATAGCCATAATCGAGATTTTTAAGCTGCCAATAAACTACTCATGGGAGGCATTGTGCCACAGTAAAAACTTTGGTGATTATCAGGAAGACGATAGGTAATGAAATTAATTTTCCACTTTCAGACTCTCATTGTCAAATGTGTTCGTTGGTTTGACAGAAGGAAGGTTTATAACTTAATTTGCCAATAACGATTCAAATCATGGCACGTTTTTATAGCCACATGCATCAAGATATAAAATTTAGTAATAAGATTGGAAGACATTTAGGAGAAAATTTGAATTTATGAGAAATGGGTAGTTACATGGAAAAATGCTACCCCGAATATTGCAATAATTTGCTAGGGTGGTGCTTTCAGGTTCAGCCAGGTGGTTAAAATGCTAGAATGGCTAACATGTCTAAATGTGATACAGTATCATTTGCTCTGATAAAGCATAACATGCTAAATGCAAGGAAATTATTGACTTCCATCTTAAAACTGATGTAATTTCATATTTACGGGAAAAATCAGGAAAAGTAAAGAATTTATGAGGTTAGCTTGTTTTGGATTTTACAAGTACTAGTTTGTGTATGAGGGATACAAATGAATTTAACATTTGTTTGAAATTGGAATTTTTAGTGATTTTTATTTACCTAACTATTTGACCCACAAAACATTGAGTATGGATCAGTTATAACAAATTTAGTACTGGAGATAAGGAAATTAAATATGGGGTAGGTTGTACTAGAGGTAGTTTTGATCAATACTTCAAGATGTAACAAAACCAAAATATTAACTTAAGAACTCAAGTCATATTCTTAAATAGCCTCGTCAGATCAAGATTCTAATGTTCGTATCATGTATGCTGTCTAACTTATTCAGAAATTGAAATGTAAAAACTATCAGCTATATACAACCATTTTCTTGGATTGATGGTTATAAATGGATTGAAGCAAATGAATCTTTTCTGTTTTAAAGAAAACATTACACCATCAGATCTTATATAATGTATAACATATTAGCTATATATTACTGTTTTTTTTAGATCAATAATTACTGTTTTTTTAGATCAATAAATAAAATGGCTTGAAATTAATGAATTCTCTAGGTCAAGAAAATCTAATCAGAGCTTAATAAACAGTGCTATAGAATCATGAAAAGATTTACCAAATAGCAAAAACCATATCATTTGAAGATTTCCAACAGCAACAACAAAAAAATAAAATCAAATAAAAGATAAGCACATATAAATAGAAGGGAAAATAATGATATAATCAAGATGTTGATCTTCCACACTCTCTAAAATAAAAAGTTAGGAAGGAAACTACAATTAACACTAGAAAGAGGGATAACATTTAGGGGATTAGAAATATCTATTGTCTTGGAAAACTGTTTTAAGAGAAATATTTTATAAATTAAAAAAGTAACTATGGCTGCTCGGTTAATGAAAGATTTTTTTACTAGTATTTTTTATCATATGTCTCTTGCTTTTACACCAAGTAGTAATCATCTTAAGCTGTCTGAATTTCTTAGATGAAGCATTGTCAATTATTATTTAGTATTTCTACCATTTTATTTTCTTGCTTTTACACCTACTAACTATATTTGTAAGTTGTCCCAATTTTTTTAAATGAATCATTGTAAATTAATATTAATTTCTTTAACTATTTTTTGCTTCATCTTTTTTTATTTACCATTTAGATCTAAGACTAACACTAGAATCAGTGAGCTAAGTTCAGATTCTGGTTTAGATTATGGTGTTTACTTTCACACTAATGTCCATAGTAAATGCATTAACCTACAAAATCTCCCTTCTTCAGCTATAAGTTAAATAGCAGAGTAGACTGTGTTCTCTAGCCTTGGGTGAAATCCAGTCTAAATCTTTGAAATCAAAAGTTGACATTGCTGTTATTTTCACAATTATGATGGATTTATATAGATTTTTGTGTTTGGCTTATTGTGGATTTTACATGTAACAGTTTGTATAAGATAATACAGACCTTTACTCATGTTTGAAATTAGTATTTTTAAGGTATTTTTATTTACCTACACAATCTTTGAATTACAAAAACATTGATTAATTTTGATGAGAAATAAAAATTCTCAATATTTACATTCTGAATAATGTCTTCATCTTTGTTGTTATTATCATAGCAAGGTATCAAAGTGACTTAGCAACAAAAGAAGGAAGTTGTGGAGTTCTATGATCGCTTACTTCTTAAAAAGATACAGCATGATGCAGTAACCTACTTAATGTGTGTTGTGTGAGAATGGATAACAGAAGAAAGAGAAAGAAGGATCATAAAGGGTAAAAAAATTACTTAAGACTTGTGGAGAGCCATAATTATCCACATCTTGAAAGGACTTGGAGTAATCGAGTGTGTGAGCAACAATGACGTCTTAGAGGGGATGCAAACAAAGAGGAGGCTTATACTTAACATCAGAAAGAGGCAGCTGAATTTTCTGGGACACATAATGAGGAAGGAGGGCCTGGAGAATCTGATACTCACAGGTCGAATGGAGGGAAAGAGTGACAAGGGAAAACAACGTATGACATACCTAGCGGGCTTAAGCAAGTGACAGAATGTGGTCAGAGGGAGGTGGCAGAGAGAAGGAACTTGTTGAGAGCTGTAAAGGATCGAAGGAGGTAGAGAGCCATGATTGCCTACATCCTGAAAGGACATGGCACATAAAAAGAAAGATAGAAACAAAGATGACGAATGATTGGCAAAAGATAGAGAGACATATAATATAAGAATTCCACTAAAAGATCTTAATACTAAAAGATGACTAAAGGTTTTCAATATCAGTTAGTAATTAGAAAATCTTTACTGTCTTGTTAGTTGAAAATCAAGAAAACTCTTTTATTTTTCACTATGACCTATCTCCTTGTTTCAACATAAATTTTACTTTCACCTCTTTTGATATTTTACTTGAATTTGCAGCTTCCATTTTGTGCTTGAGTAACACAATCTAATAATATGAATTTATGAATGCAAGGCATTTTGATTTGCATTTAGTGAAAATATTGGATAAAAAATTTTAAATATTCTTTTTCAAATTTTTATTAAATATTTTATGTTTTTCCCTTACCATTTTTATATTATTTGTTTTTCTGCATGATTTTTTTTTCTTTGGAATCAAATTAGATTTTTCCCAACCTTTATGTGTGATGGCCTTAGAAAATTTTGATTGATTTATTTTTTTCTAAAGTTCACATCTAAAAAGGAGAAAAAAAATGATAGTGTTGTTTAAATGAAATATTAAGAATTTGCGACTTAACTTAATAATTCTTTTTCTCAAAAGCTGTCAAATCGAAATATTAGATTAAAATTCAAATTCAAATTTTTGAAAATTGTGGTGTTCATTTTTTTTTTCTTGAAAAGAAAAACTCTATCATTAAAATGTTGGGATTTCCTCTCAGAAAACCTCGCCATCAACTAACCATGTGTTCCTTTGCAGAATACTGTGCCCTTTTTTGACTGCCTTTTTTCTGCCTTTTCCATTCATAACTGCAATATTTTTAAATTTCTTCTGAGATTATTAGTCTCAAACACTGTTATTTTTTTTTTTTTTTCATACATTAGATTCTTGCATGGGTGACACAACCATGTTCAAATATCAGAGAGTGAAAGTTCAAGAAGTATTAGAAGAGGAGCCACTCAAACGTTTAGGGAATTTAAACAGATTAATCAGTCTGTTCATGTTAGTCAGTCTTTCTTGTTGTGGCTTTCTAAGCATAGCTTAGATGTGGCACAAAGCCAAAAGTATAGGGCAGTCAGTCAGGATCGAACTCACTATTCAATTGTAATTGATCTAGTGAGACAAGCTCGTTAACCATTACACCATGTTGGAGTGCCCAGCTTATGTTTCTTGTGTATTGCTAAACATTTCACATATCTCCCCAAAATATAATAATACCAGGAAATAATGAAACTATGTTTGTATCAAATCTTGTTTTTTCTTTGCAGAAGCCAATCCTAACTTTTAAATAGCATCCTAGCATATAAGTATTTTTCAGAGTTCACTACTATAAATGTCTTACCATTAGAACTACATAGTGTATTATAGACAAACCGTATGAAGACAAGCACAATATATATATAATATATATATATATATATATATATATATATATATATATATAATAATAATAATAATGGACTCTACCGTCGGTTTCGACGTATGATGATCTGCCAGCTTATTGATTCAGTTATGAAAGTTTATGTGATAATCTTAAGTGGCATTTAAGACCCGCTAGTGATTTACAAAGGAGGCCACATATGGAACAGGTGTGATATGAGATCACTGTGAGATTGGCTGACCTTTTAGATCTTGCTCTCACTTCTTGAAAATGATTCAGACAAGCAGATTGAAAATTGCTGAATCCACTAAAACATGTTGATCTCCATTCTACCCACTCCAAAGCTAAGCGCTCAAGAGTGTTATATGGTATATTAACTGCTGACAAGTTGCTTTTCACTTTGTCTTTGTATCTTAGCCATGGGTGTCCTACATTCCTGTAGCCCTGATCTAACTGGCTGTACATTAGGATCTTGGGTATCATATCATCAGACATTCTCAAGACTCAAGGTATATATATATATATATATATATATATATATATATATATATATATATATATATATATATGTGTGTGTGTGTGTGAGAGAGAGAACAATAAGATTTTCATTTTATTTGCTCATTTAAACTGCTGCCTCATGCTTTGTGATTTTTCAAGATGGGTGTCTGTTTTTAATAATGCTCCCAAAATTTATTAAAAGAATTTAAAATAGAGTAACTCTTATATATGTAAGAAAAAAGAATATAGAAATAATATATCTGTGTGTGTGTGTGTGTATGTGTGTGTGTGTGTTTGCACTTTTTTGTAGGATGTATAATATTATCGAAAACAAAAGTGGAGACGATGAGACAAATTCTAAAAGCTTATAAATGATGCATTTTTGGTAAATATCTGTTGGTCTCAGCTTCTTCAAGTCAGAATGAGAGACAAAACTGTGTGTATGAACATTGTGTTGGGATTTTTGAGGACAAGAAGGGTAATAAATTAAATTGCCTTATTGGGTCTGACAACAAGAGACAGTGTTTGTTTCTTCACCTCCATATAACATAAAAATACTTAATAAGAAAAGTGATTGTGGTATGATCCATGTCCCCCATTAATGGATCTGTCCTGAATACACATATTCAGGGGAACTATGCAGTGTATATTAAAGCTTACTGATACATATTGTATAGAACAATTCAATATACTCGTGTTGTTAGCCATTTTCAAAATGGCTAATTTACTCTGTTCAGAGAAACTTATTATTAACCTCAATGTGTCTGATGCTGAACTGGAATATTGTCACTGGAGAGTAACTTTCATGAACTTCTTCAGCATGTGTAACCAAAGTTCTAATAAGATACACTATTTCAATGAATATGTCTCAGCATAAGTTTACGAGTATTTCACGGACACATCTTCCTTTGAAGAGGCTTTAGCAATACTGGATACTGGACAGGATCTACATTAAAAAGAAATATAATTAAAAATAAAATGAAATGGTTTCTAGACACTTACAGGCTACAAGGCACCAACTGCCTTTCGACATCATTGATGGATTTTATCAAACCTTGATAAAACTACTCGGTAGAGGATGTGAAAAAAAATCACCAAATCATGCAAAACTAGTGTTGAAAATAAACCTAGGTTTTATTGTTCTAACACCAGAAAGGTCATAAAAGTTATGCAACCCTATAAAAGCATCACAGTGGATTTTAAAGGACTGCTTCAATGAAAAACACCTACCAAATATATGCTGAAAATAATTGATGAATATTTGTGGTTTCCTTTTGCAATACTCTGCCCCAATGTATCCTTTAGAATGGTCATACAAGAACTTTGCTCAGTTTTTGCCATCTTCAAGCTACCCACATTGATGTAATGGAATAACTTGTCACCCCACCATAAGTGACTACACTATATGTAGTAACTATCTATAAGTATCTGTAAGTCAATGAACTACAGGGACTAGCTGGGGTCTGTTGAGTACGACTTAGACTTACGCGAGAACTACCGACCTTCCAATGGTAGCACTCACTACTGGATTGACTTGCAATGACCTTGTGCATAACTGTTACCTTTATTCTTATTGTACGTTTTTTTTAAATAAACCTTTACTTATTTTATCCAATTTGTTTTTCAAGTATATATTCCTATTAGCATGGAACATAATACACATATATTCATTTAGAGAGAGAGAGAGAGAGTGAGAGAGAGGTTTCATTTATATTTGGATACATATGGCAGTTCCTACAAGAGAAAGTAGCTGTAAGTAGAACAACCCCATCAACAACTAGCAACTGCTGATAAATGGGTATCTGTAGAGAATTGGGAACAATTACTCCAAGAGACCCTGCATGCAATTAGAATGCTGCTATGCATCGCAACTAATGCAACCAGCCATGAACAATTCCTTCAGTTTCCTAGAAGTTTGACTGGAGCATCCTTACCATCTTGGCTTTGAAAGCTGGGAGTGATATTTTTAAAAAGACACACATGACTGAATAAGAAAGAACCACTCATGGATGGAGTGGAGCATCTAGATGACAACCTCCTATATGTACGTGTCTGTTAATCTGATGGACAGGAAGACACAGTCTCACTAAGGGTTTTGACTCCAGCAGAGGATGAATCTTTAACTGCAAGCCTAAGTGAGGGATGTCCTCAAGACACTTCAACTGACTACGAAGAAACAGAAACATGGTTTCCTTATGAAGATTAAAAGGAATCTTTGAGCTCTGGTCTTTGAAGTGGTGATGAATGGGTTTCACAGAAAAGAGCCCATCTACTTCCTGATACTTCAGAGGAAGAGCAAACCACTGATAGAAGCTTATAAAAACCCAGCAGGATTAAATCTAGTTCTAGTGAGAAAGAGGAAGAGTCACATAATGCCCCTGGCAATCTGACATAGCCTCAGAGACAGAAAAGGATTCTTGCTTGATTCAAGGACTTCTTCCCTCTGTAAGAATAAGACAGGGGAGAATGTGGGATACAATCCATCTCCCCCATTAATGGATCTGTCTTGAATACATATATTCAGAACTCTGTTGATATGCAGATTACATTAAAGCTTGAATGAGTCAGGAAGTCTGTTGCCCGACTATGCTTGTTGATGCTATACTGAAGGTCAGTCTTGTCTGCATGTATACAGGGTCTATGGGGAATTTTTAACTGAGCCTACAGGCTTAGAAAGTCCCCTGTTAAAACGACCTTGTGCCACATCCTGCTTTGTGAGGAGCTTGGATAAATACCAAATATATTAAAGCTTAAAGGAGTCAGGAAGTCCACTGCTTAGTTCTACTTGTCAACCTTTCTGCCTCCAGGCATGGAGGAACCCAGATAAGGCTATGCCAAAGGGCAGTCTCTAATCTGGGGAGGTAGACAGCTATCTGACTCCATGTGTATGGGGTCTAAGTGAAATTTTTGCCCAAGCTTATAGGCTTGGAATTCTCAATGTAAAATAACTGGCATTGTACCACATCCCACTTGTGGGGGCTTGTGTAAAAAATATATATATATATATATATATATATATATATATATATATAAAATATGTATTGTCTAGAACAATTCTACTAAATTGATAAAAACAAACAGAACCAAATGAAACTTATGACTCACTTTTATATTTTATTAATTTTTATGATCACTTCTGTTTTGTGGAAGAAAACTGTACTTTACAAATTAATATAATCTGTGTCAGGCACAAAATATATTACAGCTTTGAAAATCAACATTTTAAAATAGTATATATTCAATAATGCATACAAATATAATAAAACAAAATAGGAAGAATAATAAGGATAGAAAAGAAACATTACAACCCACCATAAAAAATGTAGCAAAACAAAAACAATGAGAAAACAAAAACTAACCTGTTATTGCTCCTCACTCTTCAGAGCTCAATCAAAGAAAGACATAAATATGTGCACAATGACTAAAATCATGGCTGTGGTAAATATTACCGGAGAATCAACTCTATTCCTCAGAGAGATTACATTGATCTAGTAACCATTCCTTTTGCTTACAGAGAAAAGGCTGGGTCTCAGGCACTTTCAAATGGTAATCAGAATGTACCTTGCTGACAAGTGAGAAAAAATATCTGGTGAAAGAAAAGGCACAAATTGGATTACATATTAGAGAGGTTCTGTAATCAATGAACTAGATGAATTAACAAGGATATGCAATTTATTCTACCTCCCTTTACAGAACTTAAACATACAAGACATTTGTTATTAGTTTCCATGTACAAAAGTAATTGAAACTTATCAAAAACACAATTTTTCTCTGTTCTTTCTTACTGTATTTATTTGAATATTTTTCTCACCAGAATCTATCTTGCATATTTATAAGTCTGCCATTCAGCCTTGCTTTGAATATTGCTGCCACATCTGGTCTGGTGCTCTTGTTATATATTTAGAGATTCTTGATAACATCCAAAGAAAAATCTACAATGTTATTGAACCTGGGAACAAAATCAATTAAGAGGTGGTTCCACACTCCTCAAAACCTCCCAATCAGAGGCCTTGCTACTGGATGTAGTTTATCATCTTACCCAGGATACGCATGTGTATGGATGTATGTGTACATGTGTTCAACTGAACCATATGTTGAAAAGTAACAATCAGTCTTGTTTTTACAATATGGTTTTTATGCATGCAATGAGGATATTTTAACCATATAGATAATTATGCAGTTTAAAATCTGGTCACAAGGCCATGATATTAAAGCACCCAGGAAAAATTTACCTTGCCCTCAATGACCTTTATAAGTAGTGGATTAACCATTTTCTACATAAGGCATCTGTGGTATGGGGAATAAGAAACTCTGCACTGATTCAGAATTGTTTCTTCATCAATAAGAATCCATAACAGTTCAAAGGCTTGAGCTAAAACAGATTTAAAAATGTCAAATAGTAAAAGTATTTCTCTTTGCATTGGCTTCACTGCAAAGAAAAAAGGGTAAAATTCTTAGAATATTTTCAAATTTCCAAGGCTCCTTTACTTCTTTTAAAATTTTGGATCTTTTTATCAGATATTAAATTCCTAATTTAGAAAAAGATCCTTGTACACATTTAAAAGGCTTTGATTAAAAGCAGTTAATTCTAGTGAATTTTTTAGATCAGCACTGTCATATTATCAAACATTTTATAGATATTAATGGAACTGAGCCAGTTTTGACATAAAGCTATACTGTTTGAGCCTGAATTTCACAAGTAATACATTGAAAAACATAATATAATAACTACTCCTCAAAAGCAATCCTCAATCACCAGAGAAACAATTTCACTCTTATTGTAAAGGTTAAATAATGACTTTATAAAAAGCTCACTTTCACAAAAGACAATTTTTAGATATTTTAATGAAGAGAAAAGGGATTTTTATACATAGTTAAATCTAATAAGTACTATGCATATTAAAAATATTGGCATAGCATCAAATTTAATAATGACTATATATTAGCAATTTTTATATAGTCAAATTTAATTAATAGCATGTTTTAGGAATTTTTATATAGTCAAATTTAATAATTAGTGTGTATTGCAAATTTTGGCATAGTCAAATTTAATAATTAGTATGCATTGCAAATTTTCATATAGGGTTAAATTTAATAATTAGTATGTAATTAGATATGTTGGTAGCATAGCAGTTATCACTACACTGTCTTTTAAATGTTAGAATTTAATGCTAACTTTAAAGAATGGGTAAATATTTGGCTAACATACAAATAGCATTTTGTATTTATTCTTGTGCTCTGTATAACTTGATTATATTCTGTATGTTCTTGTTCCAATCCTAGATAAACATCACTTACTCTTCGATTCCCTTGAGTCTATAATAAAATGTCTGCAATATATAAACCTATCAATGTTTAATAAAATAAGGTAAGCCAGTCTTTCAAAAGATTTTGTGATTAAAAGCAGACCATATCTTATATTGATCTTGGAATTGTAAAATTAGGACTAGTACCAGACCATTTATTCCCCTTCCGGGAAACCGGAATTACCTGAAAACAGTTTTTGTTTCTATTAAACTTGACTTTGTAACAGTTCACCATTTTGTTGAAATGAGCATGAACATGTTACAAAATCGGTAGCCATTGACTATTGCTATTCACTCATAAGAGAATGCTTTAATCATAAATTTATATCATGAAAATAAAGAAGGACTGTAGAAAAATCTAATGTATAAAGGTCATTTTCTCACATTATAAAGACATTTTGAATATTTCTATTTATATATATTTACACAATCCTGGATATGACGATAAACTACGTCAAACAGCAAGACCTCCAAACAGGTTTTGAGAGGCGTGGAACCACCTCTCTAATTGCTGGTGTTCCCAGATCCACCCTGACCCAGGGTAGTAGCACCTGTTAGGGTGCCAGCTATAAAATAGTTAACTACACACAAGAGGGATTAAAACACTATAAAAGTGTAAAAATAGGTTTTAATACCAGAAGTCTTTGTAAAAAAATTATTTTTAAGGAAAAAATTATAACCAACAATACATTAATACCAGCAATACATTTTTGAAAAAAAATATTACTAGAATTAGATTTTTGGAGAAAATTAATATTAATATTATATAATTATATATATATATATATATATATATATATAGTTATATACAGTTATACACAGAAATAAATTCAACCAAGATTTTGATCTAAAAGAATGCCACACTTATCAAAAGAGAAAGTTATTTACTCAGAAGAAAAATTCTCAAGAATGCAGCTATTAAATCTTTTCAAAATATAAAATTTTGCTCTGGTTTCTTTCCAATCTCACCTTTACTGAAAGAATTACAACTTTCCTAAGCCAACATTAACAACCACAAAAAAAGTTTAAAAAAAGAAAAATCAAAATAAAACGGTTAAATCAAAGTTTTTGAAGATGTACAGCAGATCCATCTATCCCAAACCATAACAATCTGATCACAATTTAAAAGATATTAATTTATTAAGAAAGAAATTTCTTGAATATCACTTTTGTCTTACCAGACTTTGAATTATGACACTTTGTGTGCTCCATATATTTAGCCTGAACTTTCAACCACCTGATGAATATTTATGAATCTTCTCAAATTTAAAAAACTTGATAAACCAATGACATCCTTGCTCTTATATATAAACATATGTAAAAAAATAAATCCTTATATTTGACTTGACAAATTCCCTTAGAGGATGAAACATGTCAAATAGTTTTTCTCTTATCTCCATAATTATATAATCAATATAAATATATATATATATATATATATATATATATATATATATATATATATATATATATATATATATATATATGCTCATATCAGAGATAGAGCGTATATAAAAGTGAACATAGAAGTCAACACTTAGAGGTGACAATCTGTTTCATGCTAGATGCAATTGTCAGGCCTGATGATTGCATCTAGCATGAAACAGACTTTTATATTATATATATATATATAAATATATATATATATATATATATATATATATATATACATACACCCATGGTCAAAATCTTAAGACCAGATATGAAAGGTTTTAAAAAAATATAAAATACTGTTACTTTAATCAAAATACATTTGTGAAACATTTACATTTAATTAGAAAATGTATTTTATCAACAAACAAATAAACATTTTAAGCTTTTAATTGATTAATTTAAACAAACATTGGAAAAAGGATTTTTTTTTGGTTGGTCATAAAGACAAGACCATGTGCAAAAAAAAACAAATTACAATATTTTATATTTTTTTAACCCTTTTGTATCTTGTCTTAAGATTTTGACCAGGGTGTATATATATATATATATATATATATATATATATAGTACAGGTAATCAGTCTGTTGGTATATAATACCGGTGGATCCTAGTAATATAATGATATAATGGAATATGCATACATCTGTGTTCACCCTCACTGGAATATGATTGGCTAGTGTCCGTCATAAATACCGATGGACATGTAAGTATGACAGAATCAAAGAGCCTTATTCTGAGAGCTAAGTCTATAACAATGCCCATTTGTCTACACCATTGATCTACACTTCTTATGTGCGACTACGACGCATACCAGTCGATTACTGCTACTATATTCTACTTGGTTATAGTAGCCAAAACCACTTAGTTACTTTGTTGAAATATATCCCTTTCTGGGACATATCATATAAATTAGTAAAACTGATCCACTGAGACCTTGATGTTTTTATTTTAACATAGCATATATATTTTTTTACAACAAAAAAACAAAAATTACCTCAACATAGGTATAGTCTATTTCAAACCATTCTTCACACAGCTATCATCAGCCTTTAAATGCTTCTCTCAGAGAATTGTTCTAAATTTATTTTCAAAGTCAGTCCTCCTCTAGTAGACACCTTGTTAATGAGAGTGGGTTTGTGTTAGTAGTTGGTGGGGGCAAAAAAGATCTTATCCCGGGGGGAAGTTTATTTATGGCCAGAATTTTGTAGTTTAATATCATTTCCTAGTATGTAATGTTTTTATAAAGACCCCGGAGTGTGTTTTTGTGAGATTTACAGTAAATAGTTTTTGTACTACTAAGTGATGCTGTATTTAAACTTAAGTCCGTTAAGATTAATGTAAATTAGTTGAGTTATAGATTGTAGGTAATACCAGAGCACCTAATGGAATAACTCAGGCTGCCCAACACACTTATATGAATACATATAAGTACCCTATCTTTAAGTCAATTTTTGTTTTTTTGCTGTAATATTATATTTATTATATAATTCATTATATACTGATTATATATATATATATATATATATATATATATATATATATATGTGTGTGTGTGTGTGTGTGTGGTTATATGGACAAAACATTGTTTTCAGAGCTTTTATGAATTGACTTGGAACAATAGCCATTTCACTGCCAGGACGAAGGATTTTGAGTGATATATCATTGGGCACACCAGCCTGAACAAAATAATTTTAACAGATATCTCATTAGCCACACAAGGAACAAAGTAATCACTTATGAATTATCTGATCAGCTGCTCCCAGATGGTTAAAAAGAAGTCATAAGTAATGTCGTGAATATGGATTATCTCCCCCTTGATAATCCAACTATAAAAGTTATACATTTCCGCTTGTCAGGTAGACTAGTAGTAGCATTCTTAATTGAATAAACGATTACTAGACAGAATCTCTTGTCCTGTTTTCATTACAAGTAATACAATAATACTTATAGTATGAGTTCCTTTGAAACTGAAATTGTTTTATTCCCTTTTCTCCTTTCAACTATACTGAATTGCTTTGTTGCAGTATTAAAAAAAGTAGCAATATTTTTTTATCTTTACACAGTTATAGGAAATGAGTGAATTTGTTGTAATTAAATTAGTTTTATGGGTTTAAACAACTTGGTTGTTGTTTATTTTATATACAACATATAATATGATAATTTATAATATTTGGTAGATTTTCAAAATGGACGACTAAAAAATCCCAGCATTTCTTAATTAGACTTCTAACTCAATTTCTTTTATTCCCAAAAACTGTTATCTCAATATTAAAGTGTTTACCATTTTTCAGGTTAAATAACTAAACAATTTAATTGTAAAAGTCTTCAACTTAAATTCCTTATTCATAAAGATCACAAAAATCAGATTGGAAATTAATAAATGAGTATCTTAATTGCAGATGCTCCTCTTATTACTAATACTAAACAGGAATTCACTATTTACAAATCAAAGCAAACAACACTTATGATGAATATTATTAAATATACTCAATAACTATCAAAGTAAATTATTACCTATTATTCATTACTTTTAAACCAACGAAAACAAAACTAGTAATTAGTAATTAATCTTGTTTATATCAGTACTTTAAAATTTCTTATAAAATTTAAATAATCTGTTGGTAGAAATTTTTATTAGAGCTTCAAAAACGGATATTTTAGAAGTTAAAAAATGAGATAGATAGATGCCAGAATATATTAAAACAAAGTGGGAGGAAGAGCAAGAATAAGAAAGAAAATATTATTCCCTGTAAAATGGTGGATCAAAAAATATAACAAAAAAAGGAACAACAAAAACATATAAAACACCTTTTTTCTTTCTTGATCCACCAATGGACAGTGAGTAATAACCATTTTTTGGCTTATTCTTGTTCTACCTATCCTATTATTTTAATATATTTATGTATATATTTATATATGGTCCTAAAAATGTCTTTTCAAGTCCTATAAAATGAGATTAATATTTTTTTAAATTTATTCCTTCTGATGTGGTTATCAGATGTATATTATTCTGACCCTTTCTTCCAATTCTACTATGTACTATGACCTTCAGAACATTAGCAATCATGACTCTTTGTAACTTCCTGTCTTTTGAAGCTGTAAGTAAGGTTTGTATTTTTTCTATCTCTACTAAACACTGTTCTGTTAACCATGTAAACAAGCTCGTTAGGTAAGTCATTCACTGTTTTCCTGGATCCTTCAGCCTTCAATATGTCCTGAAATCTAGGGAAAGTTATGAACCCACCTTTTCTCCTTCCCTCTAGCTATGGGTTAATTAATAACACCTGTATTACTAAATCATTAATACATCAAAAAAATAATACTGACAGAATAATAGTATTTTCTGGCTTTAAATTACCTGTAAAGGATTGATACATTGGGGAAAATAAATCAATCAATCCTTAGAATTTCAAACTTTACCCTTTATGTATTCATTTTTTTTTATAGAAATCAGTCATGTTCTTCTTTAATTGGCAATACTGACAGAATTAAAATTTCAATTCATTCTCTACCTCATTAGTACTATAGACTCCCTTATCAATTATAGAACCACAGTCTGACCACACTAAGTATTGCAGCTATGATTTCCATGGCATGTAAGTTTTTACAAGTTGAAGTTGACAGTTCAGCTTTTGAATTCAGATTTGTCTCAGACTAATTGCTAATCAAATCTACAGATCCCAGTCTACCTTACTATTCAACCCATAGCTTAGAGCAGAAAATAATAATTCCTATTTTTCACAAGGGTATTTGTGTAAAGTAAATGCAGTCAGGTTTGTAGTAGTTGTAAAATTTCACAGTTAAAAAATCTACTACATTTTTTAACTTGTTCTTTTTTTGGAGAAAAATGGTTAGCATAATAATGTAAAAAGCATATAGCCACCATAATAATAATGTTAGCATATTAATAATGGCAAAATCATATGGTTAGCACAATAATGTCAAAGTATATGATTATAATAATAATGTTAGTATTACATCAAAAGCATCTGGTTAACATAATATTAATGTTAGCATAATAATGTCAAAAGGATGTAGTTAGCATAATAATAATGTTAGCATAATAACAATGTAAGAAACATGTGGTTAGCATAATAATGTCAAAAGCATATTGTTAGCATGATAATAATGTCTAAAGCATATAGCTGACAAAAATAATGTCAGAAGTATATGATCAGTATAATAATATTGTTAGTATAATAATGCCCAAAACTTATGGTCAGCATTATAATAATAATGTCAAAAGCATATGGTTAGCATGATAATAATGTTAACATAACAAAAATAATGCAAAAGCATATAGTTAGCATGATAGTAATGTTAACATAATAATAATGTCAGAAGCTATGAGAGAGTTTATTAATTGGAAGCTTCATTAATGTAATCTGGAAGTAAAGTTTGTTAAGTGCAAAAAAAATTGACTTCTTTGGTTGTCATTATACTTGGTAATCTCCTTAGAATGTTGAACTGAACACTATTCAGTCATTTTTTTTTTATCCAATCAGTTTTGTAGTTGTTTAATTGGCAATACTCAGAAAGTTGAAATGTCAACTGCCACTCTTGAAAATACTCTTAAAGCCGATTTTCTTTTTCCTTTAAACTCTCTTTCCCTTCAGATAAAGTTGCCAAGCAGAAATCATCATTCATTTCTTAATTCACACTTTCAATTTAATTATCCCTTCACGGTGATGGAATAATCCCTTAATGTCAGGCTGGCAATGCAGGAGACAATTTGAGATTTTTGTTAAAATTGGCAAACAGCCTATCAATTTATTAAAATGGATGATCTGCTCAGCATCCCTGACACTGATTTCTTCTTTCTAGTTCTCTACACATTAAATCTGTTGGTTATTGTAATTAGTGTCAAATATCAAGAGAGAAGAAAAGCTCAGATAACTAAATAACAGCTTGTTCTCAGATCAAGTTTAAGACTGTTTTTATTATAACCGTTGCCATTCAATAGCTCCTGAACTAATATTTCAATTAAATTCCTATCTTCTATAGTTAGAACTTTGAAATGAAAGATTCACTTTCTTGGGTTTAGTAGGTAAAGTTCATCTGCTTCAATAAGAATCTACGACTTTAAAATCACACTGAAATGAACCCAACTGTGTAGATGTACTAAGCATAATCTAGTACAAGTTGACTGAATTACTTTCTACAGGATTTTAGACATATTGGAGGGTACTGAAAAGTTCTCAGCCCAATCTATTTCCTTAAATCTGACCAAATGACAAAATATCAGAATTTGTTTTGAAACTACTTTTTGAAGATTTTCCTCAGGTAAAATTTTTTATTATGACTATTAAAACAGACATATTTTATCAAAGTGAGAAGATACACAGGTTGGTTGGTTGATTTTGTTTAGTGGCATCTCAACTTCTCTGGGTTATTTAATGCCAAAATCTAAATATTTTGAACACAACTTCAACTACAGATAAAATGTATTGTTGGTCATTCATCTCTAAAATATATTGTTGGTCATTTTGCTATAAAATTTATTTTTGGTCATTCTGCTATAAAATGCATTGTTGGTCATTCTTTCTTGTTGGTTGTTCGGTTGGTTGAGTTTGTTTAGCAGCATATCAACTTCTATGGATTATTTAATACCAAAATCTAAATATTTTGAACAAAATTTTAAGGCTTCAACTAACTATATTTTGAATGCAATTGTATGATAAAACAAATACATATAAAATGTATTGTTAATTTTATTATAAATATGTATTATTGGTAATTTTTTATATAAAAATGATTTGCTGGTATTTTTTATATAAAAACTAGCAGCATGGCCCGGCGTTGCCTGTGCTTGATTCAAAAATTGTACAACTCATACAGCAATTGCTATCACTTGACTTAAAATATTTTTGCCCTTCCTTGCCTTTAAAGGAGTGCCCTTTGCCGTGCTGATGTTGCTACATGCCTTACTTCTTGTCTATCTCACACTGCGAATTTTTTTCTGCGAAAAACCAAATGAAAAAAGAATGTTAACAACAAATACTTTTTCACACCCAACCCAGTTCTGCAGAATCAGAATCAAGTGAATGAGCTAATTGGAGTAAAGTGCCATGCAGATTTAAATTTTTCCCACTTGTGACGAATGCAGCTATCATTTATTTTGCATGCTAGCTTGCTAGTTAACATTCATGTCAGTCAGCTGTTGGCTTTCACGCTGGCCAATAGAATCTTCCTGCCTATTTGTGGCAGCCAGCTATAGGCTCTCACTCTGGCCAGTACAAAATGGCCGCAAACTACATGAAAATTGCTATAGAGGCATGAAAAAATCGATTATTTCCACTATCGATGGGAGTTGGGAAATGCAACATCAGTTTTGGCCTTCCTGCTAACTTGGAGCTTGTGCATGTAAATTTTGGTGTAAATCCGTCAAAAATTGTGGTCGTGCATTCGTTACACATACACACACACACACACACACACACACACTGCCTTTTATAGATAGAGATGATTTGCAGGTATTTTTGCTATAAAAATGTATTAACCCATAGCAGGGACCCTAACAGATGCTGCTACACCAAGTCAATGTGGACTTAAGAAAAACAGCAATTAAGAGGTGGTTCTACACTTCTCAAAACCTACACTCCCCCAACCAGAGGTTTTGCTGCCAGATGTAGTTTATCGTCATACCCAGGACTAGGATGCACAGGTGGTATAGAGGATAGAAGATCAGAAGGATAAATCAGAGAGTCAATTTGAAATTCAAGTTAGTTTCATTATGTTCCCTTACAAGCAAATAATCTCAGAAAAGGTTTGAATCCATCTCGTCCTCCAGATATCTACTATACAATAGTAGAACCTTGAAATTATAAAAGAATCACTCTTATTATCCAAAATACCTTTTGTCATTAATTCACCTCCAAAGGGTTGATAGGCCATAAAAATCAATTGAAGTGAGAAGGATATTAAAGACATCAAGAAGAAAGGAAAAGTATAATTTTTAAAAAAGCTGACCTGTTTTCATTCCTCTCTCACATCTGAAGAAAGCAGAATGAAAATGCACCAGTATTTTTTGTTTACTTTTTCAAATTGTCACCCACAGTAATTATAACTTTTCTTTCTTCTGTCATTCTTTCATTTTCTTCACACCTTAATGGTTATAATTCCTTCTTGGTTCAAGCCAAAGACTTTTCAGCAAATCCCTTGGAGAAGAAGTTGAGCATGTTTTCCTTATCTTAAAAAACCTGAGTTGAACAAACAACAATATTTCATGTTTTAAACTGGTCTAACAAATTTAAACAGTGTGCAGCACTTCCCAACCACCCCAACACACATACCAAAGTACAGAGTACTAAAGGGCAGGGAATTTTTTATTGATTGCCTTTATATGGTCTCATGTTTAAATCTACATGAGATTAGTTGGTCACATGATTTGTGTCATATCATGCTTTCCTTTAATAATATCATGCTATTGAGTAGAAACATGTCCTATGCTCACATGAGCAATAACAATGTTTTGTCCCATCATATTACTGAAGATTGAATGATGAGAGCCATTATCCCTCACAAAAGTTGGTGACAAAAGACTGCATATACAAAATCTCATGCAGGTGTGGAAAAGAATATGATGGAGAAAGTCAGACTTCAAGTTCATAAAGCAATATCTAAAGTAGAAGACAAAATATCAGTTATGGTGGACAATATATGAAGTGAGAAGGGCTTGCATCATTCTTACTAGGCTGACAGGAAAAAAATATTGAGTGTGGGAAAAATTTTCCTGCATTTCTTTTATTTCAAAAATTAAAAAGAAAACTTTGTATTTGGCTTCTAGCTGCAAAGAAAAAAAAATTGAAGGATGCAATGCACATTAATTTGTCAGGCAAATACATTTGTCAGGCTAGTGTGGTACCCAGCATGACATATATTGCTTTGTTCAGTAGAGAGTGAACTGAAGATATCCTTTATTTATAAATATGGAATCATCTGTCTTACACAGTTTAATGAGAATGGTGTTCTCTGTGTGGTTCACATTGTTAAAAAAACATTTCTTTGTCTGACACCAACTTCTGGGAAAAAAAATTAAATAGAATGTACACCACTTCAAGTATAGATACTTATTTTGATTTTGTACAATGACACATTATTGTTGTCGTTAATCATAGATTCTTTAACTAATAAACTTCATTTCTAGACGTTTTCAGACATTCTTTGTGTTGTTTTTGGTGTTACAATAAAATTTTAGGCAATCTGTTTTCAAACCTTCTTTAGGTGTATAATCTATTCGATCTTTCCAGAAATTGATGGTAAATTCTTTAGTTAAAGACTCTTTGATTGACCATTACAAAATGAAGGAAAAAATATGTTTTTGGAGTTATTTTCATTCCAGGATATTACAGACTTTACAGGTGGAAAACCGATTATGAAAGAGATATATTTTTTCTTTCCAAGACATGTTTACTATATACAGAATTACAAAAACATGGACAATGTGTCCCTTCCCTAAAAAGCTAACATTAAAATATTTTTTTTAATTACTTTAATATCTCATTAGTTTCATACTAAATATAGACATGTTGATCTGAGAGTTGTTTTAATGTGTTTTTTTTTCTCTATTGAATCAGAATGGTCAAGGCAGGCAGGAGGCTTTCTATTCTTTTTTTTTAAGGTTAAACCACACCTCAAAAACTTTTTCTGTTGTTTCTATTTAATAGCATTCTCATTGAATAGATGACTATAAAGTTATAGTTTTTCATTTTTTTCAGAGGACTACCTTTCCCAAAAATGGATTTAAATTAGTAATAGCAGTATTAGTAATGTTATTGGTAATAATGGGAGTTTCCTTATAAGGAAACATTCAGCATCTATTGACAGAGAAGCCAGTGCTAAATGGAAATTTATAAAATAAATAAAACAACTTTTCTGGAAAATATGTTTCTCAATGTTTTGACTGTTGTTTGCTCTGGCTTTCTTAAGGTGAATTGAACTTTGAACTAAGCCCTTTATGGCTCAGTGGATAAAGAGGTTGGTTAGATCCAGTGACTAGATCAAAAGAATTGTGAGTTCAATACCAGGCTACAGCAATGGTGAATCAAAAAACTTGGAGAGTTGAATTAAAGGGAAATAACTGAGACACCTGGAAGAGGCATGGCATGTGGAACTAGAACAATCTACCCCAGTGAACAAAATAAAGGGTTCAGTTCTGTTATATAGGAATAAAGTGTTGCTGCCGACACCCGAGTTTGAACATAGATCACCAGAGAGTAAACACAGGTGATCCCCTTATTGAATTAATTGGATCATGTGACCACAGAGGAAACACATATACAGGTAGTCATGTGACATTTAAATGATTGCTATTCCTGTTCTATCCTCTATTGCATTTCTACTCTATCCTCTATTACTATATGGACCGCTATTCTCTACTCTACTATTCCTCTACTCTATTCACTATATGGATTACTGTTTGAGTGAGTATTATCGAGCAAGTACTGTCAGTGTGAAATTATTTGAAAGCATCTGATACCAGTATTGTTCAATGGAATACTGTAGTGATATCTGTGATTATAAAGGCTCTACTACAACGAGCATTACGAAAATGACAAGTATTCATTGACATTACAAAAGAGTCAAACAAGTATTTGTTGACATCACAAAAAGTTTGAAATTCCAATCACCTGAAGAAGGGTAGAGCATACAAGAGCTGAAACATTGTGATTATGGCAATGAAGATGAGAATAACAGTCTGAATAATGTAAATAATGTAAATAATCATAATACCTCATCTCAGAGATATAGACAGATGTTTCTCAAGTTCTCTGTTACTTCTCTTTCCATTTTGTTAAGGGCATCCTTCTTAATCTTCTGTTTGAATTACTTTGAAATATCACCATCTTGATTAGATTATTATTTTCTCTTTGAGTTGGATGTGCTATCCATTTTAGGTGTTGCTAATGTTGAAAGTAATGTCGTTTCTGCTGTTTGATACAATTCTTTGTGATTCTGCAGTGGTTGTCCACAAACTTTGAGAAAGGATGGTCCTTGCTAAGATCTACAAGTTTCATTTACTCAAGGCCATTTTCAACCATTGATTAAATAAAGTGGTTCTATGCAGCTGACAGTTTAGATATTTCTGAACAGGTTTGGTATCATGGATGGCATCCATATGAAAGTCTCGATCTGACAAACTATTTATGAACATGACTCAAGTTTATAGTTTAATGTTTTGTTTTTGTAGCAGCTTGAAGTGTTGTCAAAACTAACATTAGTGTAACTTATTTCAATTTCCTTATCTCCCATACTAAATTTATTATAAGTGATTCATACACTGATGTATTTGAAGTATTTAGTATTTATTCATTCCACATCCTGAATTTTTATGATGGATTAAGTGTAAGTGCCATCACTGCTGTCATTCCAATTTCAGATGATAGTTTCTGTTTTGGAAAGGTTTATCTTGAGTCTTGAGATGAGCATTAATATAAGATAAGTATTCTTGTAACTATTTACACTATTTACATTGTTTGGACTTTAAAGATGAGGACAACAGTGAGTAATAGTTACAATATTAGTAATATAAGTTAGAGTATGATACAAGTATTTTTGTACTTCTCACTTCTGACTAGTTTCAACTCTTTGGCTATAATGAAAAACGGTGAACATTTTCTGTCTAAATTTCTGGGATGTGGAATTATCATTATTTAAACCATTTACATTCAGACAATTGTTGAAGAGTGGGGAACACAACAATTAAAAAATTAGGATAACAATAAAGATTAGGACAACAGTACAAATGTAAATAGTTTAAATAGCGGATATTTTTTTTCCTTTTTCACTGTTGACTGAATATGGTCTTGGCAAAAATGGTAGGAAAAAACAGTTATTTTTTTATTGAGTAGCCTTCTCATTGATTATGAATGAATGATTTTTATGCTTTTTAACATTCACAAGACATGTTGAAGACTGGATGGACATAGAAAAGCAGGAAGTCAACCTACCTAACCAGCTTGTGTAAAAGAATGGTACTAAAAGGATTGACGGTGATCATAAAAAGACAAAAAAGCTACAAAGGATATGAATTTGAGGAGAGCCATGATCACCAATGTCTCAAGGAAACATAGCACATAGAAGAAGTAGAACCTCCCCATCTTCCTGCAAATATTTCCTTCTTATCATCCATTCCTTATTGCTGTATTTTCACTTTGGTGGTGAAAGATTCCTTTTACTATTATCATTGTTCTTTAGATCCGTCAATTTTCAAAAGTCAGCTTGTGATAGAATTCACAATTTTATCTGCTAAGCCAAGACACTTTGTCAATTTTATTTTCTTTTAACTTTTTTTCACTGTTTTTAAAGTTGATCTTTATTTTATGTTTTATTTATTCTTCCTTATTTTTCTTTAGGGGATAACCGGTTGGATCATTTCTTTTTTTGGTTTATTTTCATATTTAAACTCTAGAACTCTTTTGAAAATCATTTTAACTCATTTTTATGACATGTTATTATAAGATATAATGACTAATAATGACTATGTAATTCATTCTATCTTGAGGATCAAATTGCCTAGCCTAGCCACTAAGACTAAAAACTAAAAGTGGAAAAAGTAAACAAAAAAATCCTCCATCATTCTCCCAAATGATACCCATTGATTACAAAATTAAAGCCTAGTTTCATTGATTCAGACACATTATGAACTAATATCTACCCGCTTCTGAGCTTTGATGATTGAATTAATTATTATATCTCATTAGGCTTCACTGCTTTTCCTTACAGCTCTTCCTTCAACTACTAATGCCTTGTGGAGCCATAAATGAGTGCTACACTTCTTTTTTTCTCTTTCTTTTAAATGCTGATAATTATAACTTGTAACGTTTTTTTTTAAAAAAAAAATCGAGTCTGGAACATTTGATCTAAAGGAATACCTGATTTAGAATAAATAACACGAGAAAAGGGGAAAAAAATTAAAAAGTGTCTTTAATGTGGTAATAAACGTGCAATGTAGTTTGCTTGAAGAGAACAGAATAACACTGAAAGATTGTAAGTTGTCACGAGGGGAAAAGTGTGAGAGAACCTAAAGTTTTAAGCAAATACTCATGTACCTAAAAGTCCGCATGAAGTTTTACCTAAATGTCTAACTAAAAATTGATAATTTAAGGTCTTTTTCTATGTGATGTGTCCCTTTAGGAGATATGTGATCATGGTTCTCCAAAACGTCCTGTTCTCTGTATCTCTTTGCAATATGCCTTTTTTTTACTATCCTTCTCACTTATTGATCTGATCTCCATTTACACATGCTTGTGAGGGAGGTTACTCATAGTTCTTGTCAGCCCTTCTTGCTTCTCACACTCCTCAAAAAAAGTGGTTTGAAAAAAAACTTTTGTCATGGAGTAATTTTCACAGTGGAGGCTTGTATTTCAATAAGTCGTTCTAAATTAGGTTCGACGTACAAAATGTTAGGAACTCAGAAAAATAAGAGTTAATGACACAGCAATCTAGTTGTGATGGTTGGTACTTCAATGTCCGATATCGTCTGACTTGTTCAACACCACTGACCGAACTGGCAACCGCTACTGCTACTTATTGTCTATGGGCGAGTCCATTACCATAGAATAGGTAGTATAACACCTTTTCAGGTTCTTAGATGTTCAAATATATTGAAATGATTATTTGTTTGGATTTGTTTCCTTTTAAGAAATTAATAAAACCAAACTTGAAATTTGTGCAGTGTGTGTGTGTGTGTGCATATACATATATATATATATATAATGTTCGATTTCTGACCATGAGACCCGGGTTTGAGTTTCACCAACACAGTTGATTTGTCAGGAAGAAGACTTCCTGATTTCATTGCTATGGAGGGGGACAATCCCAGTAAGTGCTTGAAAACCACATCATGGGTTGACCAAAGCCTTGTGAGTGAAATTGGAGTGATTGAACACTTGCGGGCCATTGTTAGCTGTGTTAACACAAAGTCACATGTCATTGTGACTGGGGGTTTGAGATTGCTGGCCTTCTTCAGATTGTTGATCACGCTAGATAACACACTCTCTCCCATAAACTGTAACTAAGGTATGCTCAGCATAATTGCAGTATAAATCATAAGTGGGCTCTATGGGTGTTGAACAAAAACAAATGTGCCTGAGCGAGCATCTGCACTAGGGATTGGATAGTCACCCTAGTAGATATTCTCAAATACAAGTTGTCAGCTATTATTATATATATATATATATATATATATATATATATATATATATATATATAATTTAATTTAATTTAAAGAAAAACAGACCACTTTAAGGCCCCATTTGTAATAAATTATTCAACCAGAGAATTTTATTTTTCTCTGGATCTTCAGACTTCACTTTCAAAAGGTGAAATGAAAGTGAAGTCTGAATATCCAGAGAAAAATAAAATTCTCTGGTGAAATAAATTATTACAAATGGAGCTTTAAAGTGGTCTGTTTCTCTTTAAATTAAATTATTCGCTCTGACTTAACATTGAACCCTCAGGATTTCATGCTCCTTGAGATTATCCATACAGATTACCAAGATTTATATATATATATATATATATATATGTATATATATGTAATATATGTAATATATTATTATATATATATTATATGCATGGTACTTATTAGAAAGTGCAGGGTCACAAAATCATATCAATCTAAACAAATATATATATATATATATATATATATATATATATATATATATATATTTGTGGACAGAATTATTCATTTCACTAAATATTTGCATATTTTCTAAAGAAATGCAAATATTTGCAAGTACTTACTGAATTTACTATAAATAATTGATTTCATATATAACTTTGAATAATTTGTGAAAATTTTAGAAATTTTGATCTATTATATTCCTAGTTATAGAATTTTTTAATGATTGAAGCAGGCCAAAATTAGTGCCCTCCCCATCTTAAGGAAATTATGAAATTTTTTCTTACTTTGACAATAAGTCCAAACACCCTTTGAAAATGAAATAGTATTAACCTGATGCTATGACATTCTAAAAGGTAATGAAGAAGACAATGTACCATGATAACTCAATCATTCTGCAATCATAGTGAAGATGGATGAACTTGACAAGTAACAGATGATGAGAGATAATGTGTACGAACAAGGTGATGGATATACAACACTTTCAACCATTTAAATCTTAGATCGACAATTCTTAGCATGATTATAGAAGTACAATGAGACTCATTGAATTGAGAATGAATTAAGGACTGGCGGCAATTGGTTGATTTCTGAGAGAATGGAAAAGAAAATTTTTAGAGATATATTGAAGAATCCTCACTTAATGATAAAAAATGTTGTCACTGATGCAAAGACATCAGGGTTGAATGTATCGACAAAGACAGTCACTAGATTCTTTCAAAGCTTGTCGCCAAAGGAAAACTCCCTTGCTTAAGGCTAAAGACCTAAAATGCAGATTAGCTTATGCTAGAAGCCATCTAGTACATAGGAGTAAATATTGGAATGCTGTTTTATGGTCAGATGAAACTAAACTGGAATTATTTGGTCATATGAACTTCCATTATCTATCAAGGAAAGTGAATGAAACTTCCAAACTGAAAAAATACTCTCCCTACAATTAAACACAATGATAGGAGCATTATAAAAAGCACTATTTGGCTATTCTTTAAGACATTTAATACAAACACCCTTTGAAAATGAAATAGTATTGATCTGATTCTATAACATTCTAAAAAGTAATGAAGAAAATATGTGAATGCCACATACGGTAGGAATTCATTTGTTCTGCAACCATGATGAAGACAGCTGAACTTGACAAGAAGCTCTGAAGATAGTTGGTCTGTACAAACAAGGTTATGAATATAAATTTTCCAAGCATTTATATGTTCTTAGATCTGCAATTCATAGCATTTATCAAGAAGTACTTGTGTTGAGAATAAATTAATGACTGGAAGAAAATGGTTCATTTCTGAGAGAATGGAAAGGAAAATTGTTAGATTTGTCTCAAAGAATCCTCACTTAATGACAAAGGACATTGTCAATGATGTAGAGATATTAGGGTTGAATGTATCGATGAAAACAGTCACTAGATGCTTTCATTGAGCAGGACTTTGAGCTTGTCACCCAAGGAAAACTCCCTTGCTTAAGGCTAAACACCTAAAATGTAGATTATCTTATGCTTGAAGCCATCTAGAACATAGGAGTAAATATTGGAACTCTGTTGTATGATCAGATGAAACCAAACTGGAATTATTTGGTCATATGAACTCCCATTATCTGTCGAGGAAAGTGAATGAAGCTCCCAAACTGAAAAAATACCCTCGCTACAATTAAGCATGGTGGTGAGAGCATTATGCTCTGGGGATGTTTTGTTACTTTTGGATCAAGGGAACTAGTGAAAGTACAGGGTGTAATGGTTAAAGAGAAAAGTTTAGCTATTCTTAAAAGTAATATAAAACAAAATGGATGAAAGCTGTCTTTGTGTCATCACTGAACAAACCAACATGACAATAACCCAAAGCACATGACACAAATTGTTACAAAATACTAAGATGAAAGCAAAATTAAGTTATTGGCATACCCTGCACAAAGTCCTGACCTCAACCCCATTGAAAATCTATGGGCATATTTGAAGAAAAACTAAAAGAATTCTTTTGAATTTGGAGGAACTAGAAGCTATTACCAAGTAAAAATGGAGTATGTCATGACCTTGTAAGGAACTATCAGAAATGATTAAAGTCAATAATCAATAATCAGTTATACAATTGATTACTGAGGCAAAAGGGTCAATAATTTTGTCCCCTGTTAAATGTTTTTTGGTGTTTTTTGTATTATTGTTTGACATTAAAATAAAAATTTTGTTACAAAATACTAAGATGACAGCAAAATTATAATATTGGCACACTTTGCACAAAGTCCAGACTTAAACCCCATTGAAAATTTATAGGCATATTTATAGGCATATTTGAAGAAAAAGTAAGAGAAAGGAGTCCTTGAAGAATTTGGAGGAACTAGAAGTTATTGCCAAGGAAGAATGGAGAAAAATACTCATCAATGTGTATAGTGATCTTGTAAGGAACAATAATTAGTAAGAATTGATTATTGAGTAAAGAGAGCCAAAATCTTTGTCCCCTGTCAAATGTTTTTTGATGTATTTTGTATTATTGTTTGACATGAAAATAAAAATTTTGTTGTGGGCATCAGTGCACCTTCTTTCAAAAACATTATTTCATCATTCTGTCAAAAATGCGCATAAGGTTTGCATGAAATTTTGAGGTATTACAGCTTTATTTGTAATTATGAAAGTGGGTGAATAATTCTGTCCACAACTCTGTGTATATATATATATATATATATATATATATAATTAATACAAATATGAAATTTGTAGCTTAGATGACTGATATTAAATTCAGCATCCTAACTCCAGAGATTCATAGATGGACCCTCCATAAATCATTCTGCCCTCTCATCAGGGGATATCAGCAATTGACTATTTATATTTCTTGTTTGCACTTTTCATTGGTGCCAGGTTGATATTTGTGTACGTGTATGTGATCATGTGCCCATCTGCATGTATGTGTGTGGGATGTTATGCTTATTTTCTCTATTTTCATCTTTTGTTTTCACATTTCATCACTCTTTATTTGTTTTTACTTTTTCTCTTTTCTTTCAGGTTGTAGCAATTTTGACATCCAGTTTTTCAGACATACATTGTCCTTTTTAATTCTTGAGAGCTATAGTATTTTTTGAGTTAGGAAAATTGTATTTCATTTTTTTATGCAATTAATTATTTTATCTTAATGCTTAAATGATAAGGTAAATATTTATATTATATGTTTTCACTTGACTATTATTTTATTTCTTATCTAATTTTGTGGTATCTTGAGTATTAGGGTATTAATTATAGGAGGTTAAGAATATGATTAAATTTTTATTTCTCATTTGAATTTGTATTCAGATTCTTTCATTCATATGTTCACACACATATACATATGCATGCATGCATATATATATATATATATATATATATATATATATACACACACACATGCACATACATACACATATATGTATACAAACTCATGCACTAGTCATAAATTGTTTTCTCATGCCAATGGATAAAGATTCTTGATGCTGAATGAGCAGGATTAACTAAGTGTAAGAATTTTTCTGCTTTAAATTTTTCTTACAGTGTTCATTCATTTAGTACCGGTTCAACTCGAGAGTGTGGGGCATCCTATCCACATGGGAGAGCACTGAATGCCAAAACACCTGCTTTATAGAGAGTTGGCATGTGGTTTGACACAGAGGCCAACAAAAAATAATAAATCAGTCTACAAAGATTCCATCAAAACCATGTAACTTACATACTGGAAATCTTCCTGATGAATCATAATCATTCATGCTTGAACAAATTGTGAGGAGGCATGGTACTAAATACTTATAATAAAAACAAGAGCAGAGAACTCTACAGGAAGCAATTTAGTTCAGAAATTACAGCTAGGACGGACCATTCTACATCAACAGAATCAAGTCACTTAAATTTCATCCATATTCCACTTATAAGGAGGAAGCTTTACTCAAACAACTTTTTCCTTAGAATTGTGACTCTGTGGAATAAATTCCAGTGTCCTTTCTTGAACATTACAATATTAACCTCTCCTCAAATCAAGGGCAAATCATTATCTTTTCTCCTTATTTTCATAATGTTGTAACCTAGGGAAGGTTACTGAATACAATATTCATATGAAGGTTGGTAATGAATGACAATACTTAGGACAAGAATAACACATATAAAATTTGCCAGTAGTGCGTAGAATTAATAGTCAACTGCTAGAAGTGAGTCAAGTGAATTCCGCAATGAATCTCCAACTGCAGAATATCTATCAACTGCCTCACGTGGTCAGATGTGGCACAAGGCTGAATTTAATGTGGGGTATCCAAGCCCATAGGCTTGGCCAAAATTTCCCCGTAGACCCCGTATAAAACAGGGTTGGGTAGCTGTTTTGAGACTAGACTCTGCCCTTTGACATAGCCTCAGCTGGGGATCCTCTTTGACTGGAGGCAGAAAGTTTGACCAGCACAGCTGCAGATGAATCTCCAACTGCAGACCAACATACAGTATTTACTACTGTATTTATGTGAATGGGGACATAAACATTATATAATCTTCATTTTTTTTCTGCCTCTACCTCGCTCCTTTTACATTCTGTAACACACTATCTTAAATGGTTCTTGAGCTTTTTTATTGGGTAAAATTTAGTATTAAAAAAATTATAACAATCATCTTTCAAATCTATCTAAAATTTCATAGATAACTATATAATGAAAATATATGTGTAATTCAAAAACCAGTATCAAATATATATATATATATATATATATATATATATATATATATACAGAGAGAGAGAGAGAAAGATAGATATACACTACTGGCAAAAATTTTGGGTCCACCCAGCTTTTCTTTAATAACACCTTACACCTTCAAATGAGATATTTTTGTATTTTTTTAAAGTAAAAGATAGAAATTACAATAAACTCATGATAATGTCCAAAACAGAAATATTATCTTCATTTTACTAATAGCATTGATGAATAAGGAGTATAGCACCTTATGTTTTATGCATTAAACAGCTGTTTGTCAGCAGGGGTATTACACACATGCACATATATATATATATATATATATATATATAGTGATAATAAGAAGGCAGAGACTTTAATTATCCATTTCATTTATAATTTTTATTTCATGAACACTGAGATGTTCAACTCATCAGAACAAAATTTCCTCCACCTTTCTATTAGTTTCCACCTTATTTATTTATTGAGCTCTCCCTAGTAAAATATAAACTTTGAAAGTTTTATTAAAAGAAAGTATATATCTCAACAGAGATTGAACATATATTCCCTTGAAAACAATTTCTTTTTGTTTTAGTTAGGTATATTTTACTGTTTTGGCAATAGAACCCCTTTAGTAAAGCAATGTTCAATTTTCCTTTTTAAGAAATGCCCATTTCTTGTTGCAATATTTTGATGTCTACATCTGCTAATTTTGTTTAGATACTAGAAAATTAAACAAAGTTTCTAAGTAATTAATGGATTTTTAATCTGACATTGTTATCCTTCCATATATATTTTCAAGTCCAGTTAAAAAAAAATAAAATAAAACAGGATTCAGAGTACTGACTTTCTAAACAAACAATCTCTTATCACTTGATAAAATAGGGTAACAGAAACAGCCTATCCCAATTTCATGAATGGACATATAGTTTGGACTGTACTGACCTAAACTCAATAAATATTGATTTTTTTTAAAATATAATGCCTGTTCAAGATGTCAGTAATCATGACCATCTATAACTTTCTTTTATTTTTGTTTTCATTATCAGTAAATTAACATGACTTCTTGGAAAAGAAAGTTGATTGGTTTCTGGTTATCTCCTACATAGTTTGGAATTCAGAAAGCCCTTTTCCTAAATGAGCTGCGACTGAAGGTAAGAGAGCTCAGTTTGCCTGGTTAATCAATCCATATAGCAAGGTGGAAGAAATGGATTCATGCGTTTCTCAAGGTCATCATGCAAAATGAACAGAACAGACTAAGCTGGAATTTGAACTTTGCTCCTTGGTTCCACTTGCTGTACCAATAATCATCATGCCACCTGTTCATACATACTTTTTATTTACTAAGTTTAAATTAGTAAAATTGATCTACAGCAGACTTCCATCAACGGATCATATACGGATTTTAAATAATGTAATTGTTGTGGATTCTGGGATGAAATCTGGTCTCAAATGAAAGACAAACGTAGGAATGAAATATAGCAAATAGATGTATTGACGCAATAATACAATTGGTAATATGGTTAGTAGATCCAGAAATGTGGTTAGTAGCAATAATAATATATATACAGTCTGGGAAATTCAGTATCGAAGTACGACTTCCTTCTGAGTCTACAACTGTGACTCCTACAAAGCAGTTACCTCACACTCTTACTCTCTCTATTACTCTACTTCTCGGGTATTCATCGACAGCGGTACAAATACACATTGGGTCAGTCCACCTGTATATAAAGGGGTGAACACCATAACAGTAATATAATATGGCACAAGGTTGCAAGTATAAAGCACCCAATAAAGGTTATGTAGTAGTGATACCATCTTACTAATCATTGCTCCAATGCAGGCAGCCATAAATAGGACCCATATTGATATATATTTTTTTAATGCTGTATCTATTGAGGATGTACCTGATTATGACTCTTTACAGATTCTGTTTTCTTTATAATCTTTATAATCTGTGAATAGCCATGACATATTAGGAAAGATAGTAAAGTAGTTTTGAATTGCCTTCTTCACAGATTTTTTTATCTTTATTATCTGTGAACAGTCATGACTTCTTGGGAAAGATAGTGATTGCTGCATTCAGAGCTCACCTATTAGACTGGCTGTCAATCAAGCCTTAGGAGCCCAGTGTATCCAGATATTTCATATACAATTGGTAATTCATGTCATTCCCAAGAGCATTCGTCAAAGTAACTGACTTGGCTAGAATTTGAATCTGCCTTTCCAAGTATATTTCTGTGCTGGTGAAATTTACACTACCTGTTTATCCTAATATCAATAATGGTAATGGTAATATAAGCTCTATCTTGAGGACTACCAACAGAAGCAACAACTAAAATGGATAGTACACGTAACTTGAAGAGAAAATAATGACATAATCAAGATGTTGATATTCCATACTTCTTCAAACAAAAGGTTAGGAAGGAGACTCCCATCAATACTAAAAAGAGCAATAACAGCTACTGGATTGAGAAACCTATTTGCATGAAAAATTGTTTTAAGAGAAAGCGTCTATTAATTTCAGTTAGAAGCAGTACTGGCAGCTCTGTCAGTGAATGCCAAATGTTTCATCATAAGGAAACATCTAATATTATCATTACCATTATAAGGAAAATTGCTTATGAATGATAAAAAATGGAGGGTATAATATGATGTTTATAAATAATTATAGTATAAAGAAAAAGTTGAAAACCTTTTGCTTAAGATGGCCATCGTCGGTTAACTCAACCCTTGCAGCTTTAATGATATCCATTCGAGGAAGGGAAATGGCTTCCATTTGTCACTACTAACAACAATTACAGCAGGTATTGCTGCAATTGCCAGAAATTTAATTATAGAGTTCACTGTGCAATCTCATTTGTACCTTCTTATGCATATTTCACTGTTTACAACTGAAATGTAAATGTCACGATTATTGACGATAAGAACGTGTATATACAGTCCCTTCCAAAAGTATTGGAATGGCAAGGTCAATTCCTTTGTTTTTGTTCTTCACTGAAGACATTTGGGTTTAAGATCAAAAAATGAATATGAGACAAGAATTCAGAATTTCAGGTTTTATTTTCTGGTATTTACATTTAGATGTGTTAAACAACTTGAGACATACCACCTTTTTTTAAGCCACCCATTTTTCAAGTGAGCAAAACTGTTGGAACTCATGACTGATAGGTGTTCTTTGTTGTCTAGGTGTTGCTTTTAGATTGTTTGTATAAACATTAAATAGCTCTGAATGCCTACTCTTAGTTTTTGCCTTGGGTTTCACCTTTAAAGACTGTATTTCTTGTTAAAAAGGATAAACCAACATGATGATGAGGGAGATGTCTATGGGAGAAAAGCAAGCCATTTTGAAACTGAGAAAAGAAGGAAAGTTGATCAGATCCATTGGACAAATATTGGGCATAGCAAACATAGAACAGATCAGCCAAGGAAAATAACAGCAGTTGATGACAGAAATATTGTGAGAGCTGTGAGGAAAAATCCCAAAACAACAGGGTCTTCACCAACAATGTCCACAGTGCAGGGGTGAAGGTTTCACAATGTAGCATTTGGAGAAGACTTTGAGAGCAAAAATATAGAGAACATACCACAAGATGCAAACCAATCATCAGCAATAAGAATTGCAAGGCCAGACTAGAATTTGCAAGGAAGAACAGAGATGAGTGATACAAGTTCTGGAAGAAAGTTTTATGGACTTCTGAAACCAAGATTAACATCTACCAAAGCGATAGAAAGGCTAAAGTGTGGAGAAAGAAAGGATCTGTTTATGACCCAAAGCATGTAAGCTCATCTGTAAAGCATGGTGGAGGCAGGCTTGCATGGCTTCTTCTGGAACAGACTCATTCAGATTTATTGATGATGTAACTCATGATAGTAGCATCAGAAAGAATTCAGAAGTCAACAGAAACATTTGGTCTTCCAATTTACAGTGAAATGCATTCAAACTAATCAGGAGGAAGATTATCATACAGTAGAACAATGACCCAAAACATACTGCCAAAATAACAAAGGGGTAAAAGTGAACAGGTTTAGACTGGATAAGTCAATCATTGGACCATAACCCAATAGAACATGTCATGTCATTTCCTGAAGATACTGAGAGAAGAAACACTCCAAAACAAACAAGAACTGAAAGAGGCTGCGTTAAATGTCTAGAAAAGCATCACAAATAAAGAACGCAACAGTAACATCAATAGGTCACAGGCTTGGTGCAGTTATTGCTAACAAGTATTATACAACCAGATATTAAATGTTATTTACTTTAAGACGATCTGTTCCTTTACTTTTATTCATCTAAAAATGAGATGATCTGATACAAATGGTGGTATGTTCTAAGCTGTTTAACACATCTAAATGTTAATCCCAGGAAATAAAAGCAAAAATTCTGAACTCCTGACTCATATTCATCTTTTGATCTTAAACTCGAATGTCTTCCAGGAACAATGAAAACAAAAGAACTGGCCTAGCTATTTCAATACTTTTGGAGGGGACTGTAGATTAAATTATTCTTGCATTACATCATCACCAGTCTTATGAGCAGGTGTAATCATAGAGTCACCTTAAAACTGAGAACCTAACCAGACCCCTGGGTTGAAAGCCAGAGAGGTATTCATTCATTTATAGTGTACCTTGGGTATGTGGATCTGGAGGAGCCCATCTTTTTCCAAGTTAAATAAGTCACAGAATTTCATCAGCAAAAATCCTTGTCACTGACTTCAGTCTAAGAAAGTCTCTGGACAGTGAGGAAGCACCACCACTAAAATGAAGCCCTGTCTACACCATTGTGCTACAAGAAGATTCAGCCACCCTTTGACAAACAAAACTTACAATCGAAAAATATTTTCTAGATTTAAATAACTTACAAAAGGTTGATAACCAGTAAAAAAAACAAATCAGTCAATCTAATGGCAATTTTCAGGGCAAGCCATTTTACATTCAATCTATTATACACCATACATGATACCCACTTAGGCAATGATGTATCTTTTGATACATGACTGACAAGGCAGATATTTTCCCCTGCAGTAGGTTGGCATTTTATTTCTGTTGCTATCCAAGGCTATAGGACCCGGTCTGTCCTGCTATTTATCCATAGCTGGGGGAAGAAGAAGAGGATTCATACCTTTCCTAAGGGTATTAGCACATAAAGGAATGTAATGGATTTTACTGGAATTCAAACTCGGCTTTTCGATTCCTCAATCCGAGCCGCTATCTATTACTGCACTGTTCCATTTTACATTACTTGGATAATTAACAATAAGGAATTCCTCAAGCAATTTTACTAGTTGACTGTGCCCCACTTAGTAAATACAGGTAGATCAGAAATATAATCTACATACTGATGTAGAGCAGAAATATATTCTACATAATGATAAGACATTAGTTAGATGAAGACACCATTGCTGGTAATGTCTTACTATTATGTAAGAGGTATTTCTGTTGCACTCAGTACTATTAATATTAAACAATAATTTAGGTCAATTTTGTTGGTATTTTGGAGATTTCTTTTTAATAATAATGTTCTTCCAATACAAGTCACAAGAACCACACGTTTACTAAATGAGGTGTGTTATTCGAAATGGATAGCCATAGATTACCAATAGGCTTGCAGCATTGCGACTGTCAGGAAATGATTCATTGCCTTCAATGTCACATAAATGATTTTGAACACTTTAAAGTGAAGATTAAGCAAATGAGGAATTCTGGTTATTATATGCTTTTCTACTTGAATCAGTATAACCATTTTGCTGTTATACTCACATTTCATAAAGATAATTCACCATTCTCGGACCTTAACACCAGCAAAAAAAAAAAAAATAACAGTGTGTCAAAATGATGATTTTTCTTTTACACTGCTATCATTTTAACTATTTTCACTCCTCATCAATGTTTGTTGTTTTAAAAAGCCATGATTAGAATTAAAATAAAGCCTAAACATATGAAAATGAATTTATACATTTTTTTTGTTCTTGAGAATTTCTAACAAAAATAGTAAACTTTATTTATTTATTAGATTATTTATTTATTCAGAATAATTTTATATTTACAACATTCTAAAAATTAATACAATTAAAACTAATGCAATGTAATATTTATCATTTACCTATTTATTTTAAATAAATAAGAAAATTTTACTATTCATAAATTTAAAAACATTTACTAAATTATTAAAATATGTGAACTAA
This sequence comes from Acanthosepion pharaonis, assembly GCA_903632075.3. Lineage (NCBI taxonomy): Eukaryota > Metazoa > Mollusca > Cephalopoda > Sepiida > Sepiidae > Acanthosepion > Acanthosepion pharaonis. Next base: position 159,151 of record CAHIKZ030001135.1, read on the forward strand.
CTCTAATGAAACCCTTATTATTTACCATTTTATAAAGTTCAAATCAAGTGGTAATTAACTGATGTTTACCAACCATTCTAAGAAACAAAATGATAAATAGTTTCAATAAGAAAACTAATAAATAAAAAGATTTTATTATTTTTCTTTTAACTTCTCAAGAACAAAAAAAATGTATTATTCACTTTCATCATATGTTTAGGTTTTATTACCATTCTAATCATCGCTTTTTAAAATATTGCTAAGGAGTGAAGGTAGTTAAAATAATAGCAGGGTCAATGGAAAAATATCCTTTTGACAATTCATTTCTTTGCAGGCACAAAGGTCTAAATTTTCTGATAAGTCCTCATCTGAAAAATTCAAACAAAAAGAATATATCACGGGTCTATACTTTTATATCATTGTCAGATTCTCTCTATCTCAAACCTTGGGCCATATGAGCTGTCTTCAGTTTAATACTCCATCTTGATTCCTCACCAAAAAGCAAAGCCATCTTTTCACCAAGCGAAAAGGTTTTCTTGTAGTAGTAAATGGCATAGCACATTGGGTCAGTATTGACCATATTTTATTGTTTCCCAGCAAGGAAATGTTGCTGGTCACTCATCAGCAATTGTGAGGGAACAGTGAGTGAGAGAACCTCTCTAGTATTATAGGTTTTTTTCTAAGCCATCTGCTCACTATCAAAACAAAAAAAAACAATAAAGAATCTTGAGGGAAAGAACTTTTTCTTACCAGAAAATTTTACCTTTTTCCTTGTTGCTGATTAGTCAATTCAAGGACCAATGAAAAAAAATGAAAGAACATCAACTGACCCACAGGAATATATATTTCTAACAACCTACATAGTTTCTTATTAGATGATGTTATTTTCTGTTTTATCATCCATTTACACAAGCTTGTTAGGTGAGCTTGCTACTTCCTTCTCCCACTTTTTCTGTGAGTGTCAGATTCTCTAAGCCCTCTTTCCTCATTATGTGTCCCAGAAATTTCAATTGTCTGAGCCTAAGCAAAAGTATTTTTTACATTCCCATTTTCTTTAAAACTTCTTTTTTGCTTACACATTATATCCACGATATTCTCAGCATAATTCTATAGAATCACATCTTTGTTAACTTGTCTCCACTTCATCTATGAAGAAATTCTCCTGCACTTACTGTAATGTAAGAGGATTGATATTATCTAGCAGCTGAGCATTCTTATCTTTGTTTCCAGTGGAATTCTTCTGTTTCTTAATATTGTGCTTAGTTTCTGAAAGGCATCTTTCATGATTCTTTTGTATATTTGGATTTCTGCATCACATTTTCCATTGTCTTAACATTTTCCAGATAGTTAAATTTCTACATTAAATGTTTCTGCATATTGTAATGGTAGTTCCTTATCTCAGAAATCCTGCAAAAACCTATCAGATCAGTATGGAACTGACATTATTTATGAATGAAGACACTTGGAAGATATTCACTCAAAACAGGCATGAATAATGAACGCATTCAACTGTAGCTGTAGAAAAGTTAAGCTAATTCCAACTGAATTAACTTCCTCTGCATATTCACTTTTATCTATGTATATTAATTATTTATCTCTTTCTCTCTCATTATATTAACTATCTATTTTCTTTTCTTTTTCTTTAATCATTTCACCCCAAGCAAGGTGTGAATGCCATTAGTACACAGAGAGTTACAGGGAGTGAAAGAGAAGACTGAGAATAGGGAGGATTGAGGAAAAGATAGCAGATGACATTGCATTTAAATTTATGAAGGCTGTAGTTATCAGGGAAGCAAGGAAACAGAAAAGAGTTTCACAGGAGAGGAGTGCAAGAAAAGAAACTTTTGAAGTAGAAGGTTGCATTTACCTATTTTAATAGTAAAATGGTGGAACCCATTTGCAATTTAGTTGCATGTTTAAATTCATTTATTTGGGTCACCTAGGATAAAAAACTTGTCAAAGCAGTTACCATGAAAATATTTGTAGGAAAGACAGAAGGAAGTTATATCACATCAGAGAGAAAGTAATTGAAGTCAAGATGCCTGGTCAGTATCAATTACATTAAACACCCTTTTTATCTATCTATCTACAATGGTGAAAAGAAGTTTAAGACCAATGGTTAAAGTTTTATTCATTTCAGAATATGTTTCTGATATAATGGAATATGCATACACCTGAGTTCCCCCTCACTGGAATATGATTGGCTGGTGTCTGTCATAAATACAGACGGACGTGTAGGTACGACAGAGTTTACGTCTATGATGACACCCATTGGACTACGCCATTGGCTATCCTATTGGTCTACACCTATTACCTGCGACTACAACTAGTACCAGTAAATTACTGCTACCGTGTACTACTTGGTTACAGTAGCCAAAATCACTTAGCTACTTCAATCAAATATATCCCTTTTCGGTACATATCAATATATATATATATATATATATATATATGATATAATGGAATATGCATAGACCTGAGTTCCCCATCACTCGAATATGATTGGCTGGTGTCCGTCATAAATACAGATGGATGTGTAGGTACATCAGAGTTTAAGTCTATGACAATGCCCATTGGACTCCACCATTGGTTTACACCTATTACCTCGACTACGATGAGTATCACTCGATTACTGCTGCCATGTACTAATTGGTTACAGTAGCCAAAATCACTTAGCTACTTCGATCCAATATATCCCTTTCCAGGACATATCAATATATATATATATATATATATATATATATATATATATATATACATGATATAATGAGTATTTCCTCACTGGAAATATGATTGGCTGGTGTCTGTCATAAATACAGATGGACGTGTAGGTACGACAGAGTTTACGTCTATGATGACACCCATTGCACTACGCCACTGGCTATCCTATTGGTCTACACCTATTATCTGCGACTATGACGAGTACCAGTCAATTACTGTTAATGTGTACTACTTGGTTACAGTAGCCAAAATCACTTAGCTACTTCGATCAAATATATCCCTTTCCGGGACATATCAGTTTCTAATAAAACAATATAAATTAGTTTTTATTCTGTACGCTTTATGCAGAATTTATTTCTCTTTTGAATGATGTAAAAATTGTATATTTTTCTACAACTTGAAAAAATTTAATGCTGGATTAATTTAAATTATCCAAATTTGTTTTATTTATTCCAAAATGAATAAAACTTTAACCATGAGTCTTAAACTTATTTTCACAATTGTATCTCCATATATTCACTTTTATTTCTGTATGTTAAAATCTATCTCACTCTCTCTGTATAGTATATATCTATCTATCTACTTTGCCTATGCTTTCTTGCTGTTTTTCTATAAAAAATTTTTCAAACATTATATGCAACTATTTTGAATATTCACTTTATTATATGTTATAAATAATACCATTATCAGCTCTACCATGCCATTTTAAAACATATATATTTAAAAACACACAAATACACACACATTATATATACACATTATATATATATATATATATATATATATATATATATATATATATAAAATGGTATAGTAGAGCTTCCTGGAGCAGATGATCATGAAGGATGAGACCTGGCTGCATCACCTTACTCTGGAGACAGAGGTTGATTCCATGACCTGGAAGCATCCATCATCCCTGATCCTATCAAAAAATTTAGCAGTCACTCAGCAAAGAAATTGATGGCAACTGTGGATACAAATTCTGGGATGCAAATGTATTCTGCTCATGGACTTCACACCGCATGGCCAGACAGGTGATGCAGTTAGATACCGTGAACTATTGGAGAAACTTACGGAAGCTTTTCATTGAAAGAGGCCAGGATGTTTGCATAAGGGTGTCATCATGCTGCACCAAAAGCCACTTCACAAAAAGTTAGGCTGACAAAAGCAACATACTTGACATGGTTCACTATATCCATTGTATAGTCCTGATTTAACTCTGTCAAATTATCATTTGTTTAGACACCTCAAATGATATGTATCGAGGAAGCAGCTCCATATGCATAGTGCAGCTATCACATCCAAACACAAGCTTACATAGATAATAATCCACTCGGATCTTAAAATGCTCATTTGATAAGGCAGTTAGCTGATCCCTGCTCAGGCACATTTTGTGTTTGTTCAACACCCACAGTGCCTACCTGTGGTTTATACTGCAACTATGCAGAGTAGACCTTAGTTAAAGTTTCTGGGAGATAATATTTTATCTAGCATGATCAATAGCCTGAACAAGACCAGCATACTCAAACCCTAGGTTACAAAGACTTTTAACTTTATGCTAGCACAAACATACATTGCTCACAAAGAGTTCTGCCTACCCATATAAGCACGCGGCCGAGCGGTTAGAACATTCACTTTCTGACCATGAAACCCAGGTGTGAATAATAGTAATTGTCATTTGTGTTTTACAGGAGTAGTAGTAATTCCATGTTGGGGGTTCTTTTATAACATCCCTAACATATTCCTGCTTATTTCAAAACATGTATGCAAAAATGCTTAATAAAGTACATCAGAAAGAACTGTTCGAACTTGACATTTTTGGGAAGGATATGACAATAATCTAGAACCTATATTGGCAGCAAAACACCTGCATGCAGATAGAATGTAAATTCAGTAAATAAAATTCGAAAGAGGTGTAAGACAAGGATGCATCTTCTCACCTGATTTATTCAATCTTTATTATACAATGAGGTGATTCAGAGATAATTAGAATTTCTACCAGGATTCATTATTGGTAGCCACAATATTAACAATATAATATATGCAAATGACACAGCATTGATAGCATATATACAGTGCAGAAAATAAGTATTTCATCTCCTGCTGATTTTCTGAGTTTGCCACCTTACAAAAATGTGAATTGTCTATAATTTTCAGGGTAGGTCCGTCTTGAAAGTGATAGATAGAATATAAAAAAAATTCTAAAAAAGCACATTATATTAATTTTTGAACATTCTTTTTTATTAAAAAAAAAAAAAGTATTTCACGCCATAGCAAAACATAACTCAGTATTTGAGGAAGAAACCCTTGTTGACAAGGAACAGCAGCCAGACATTTCCTGTAGTTAGTTACCAAGTTTTTACAGATCCCAAAAAGGAAACTACAGGAACTCCTTCAGAAGGTAGTGAAGGAAAACAAGGAGAAAGGACTAAACATCAATTGCATGAAGATAGAATACATGGTTGTTAGCAAAAGGAAAAGCCAAAGTACAATTTAATTATCTGGAAAATGTTTTAACAGGGGGATAGATAGTGTAACAATGAAATCCAAAGGTGCATTTAGATAGTGAAAGGTGCTTTTCAAAAGCTAAATTTGAAAAATTTCATCCGGAATTACAAAAAGAGTACTTAACAGTGATGTAATATCAATCCTCCTATATAGTAGTGAATGCTGTACAATCTCTTCATAGTTCTACAGGAGGATGCTGAAAATATCATGGATCAAACATGACAATGTTTGATAATGACAATGTTTAAAAAAAAAGGGAAACAAAAAGGACATTTATACTAACATCAGAAAGTGGCATTAAGAAGAAAGGAGGCTTGAAAAATGTCTATTTTCTTTAACATTTACCCATTACTTACATACACCCTCCATAGTGTTCTCAGTATTCTCTAGACCCACATCTCTATTGCCGTCAGTATTCTTCATTTCTGATGAAATTGTCCAGCATTCACTGTCATATTGGAGGGCTTATATTACATAGCAGTTCTCTATTCTTTGTTTCTAAGGAAACTAAGTGCAATCAACTCCAAAGACTTCCAACAGTGGAACAAGCAGATGGCAATTACAACAGATCGGAACAGTTTAACCAGTGGATAAAGAGGAATATGCCTGATGGACATGCTACAGGAGGTGTCGCTTAAAATTATAGCAGAATCAGCAGCAGTCCATTGCAGTTTCATAACTGGATTCTGTATGTTTCATTGCATATGTGCCACAATGAAATCATCTCTGTGGGTCACTTCCTGGCAAGTTGAAGTCCACCTTAAATTCATGCCATTAGCACTTTTTCTATTCTGATTTTCTTTCACATCCACATAAATCTTGCAAAGCAAAATGGTGATAGAAAATGGATGACAGAAACAGGTTTCAGTGAAACTGGAAGCTTCTAGTCCCGAACCTGCACATTGGCAGCAAATTTAGTCATCAATGCCATCATCATAAAGGAAGCAATCAGGAAAGAAGAAATTAAATTCTTGGATATGAGATAAAGCTGCTGCCAACAACGAAGGAAACTTTCCTGTTTCTTAATACTTTGTGGAAGTTCCCAAAATATTTCAAAGAAATCTGATGAATTATTCCATTTATAAATAAAACTCAATAAAGTTTCCAGCAGGTGTATTCATATAAATAACACATGAGAAAATGTTAAACTTTTACTGTCAAATTATTTGTCAGTTCCATTTGTATTCTAGCTTTACTCTTGTGAATATCAAATTCCAGCCTGTTTCTTATGAAATTGATTGACATATATCCATATTTTCATCGTGAATTTTTATAGATCTGTCACACAAAGCAAAGTATTCTCCAGTTCCTTTCTAAAGCTTCAACATTTGAAGGATTTTGCTTACAATTTTATCATTTAACCAAGTGATATCAAAACTTCTTTTTCTATGTTCCATGTCCCTTCATGATGTTGGCAATCGTGGCTATCCACAGCTTCCTGTCCTTTGTAGATCTTAATAAATCCTTTCCTTTTGTTATCACTCCTAGACCTTGTTCCACTATCCATTTACTCAAGCTTGCTTGGCAGATTAATCCTTGTTTTCCTCTGTCCTTCTTGCCTTTAATATGTCCTGGGAGTATCAAATTTTTCAAGCCTTACTTTCCTCATTATGTGTTCTAGCAATTTCAACTGCCTCTTTCTGATTCTAAGTTTGTGTCCTTTTTGTTTCCATTTTTGCATATGTTTGGTCTATGGTATTCTCAGCTTCCTTCTGTAGAACTATATTTCTGTTACTTCAAATCTATTTTTAACCTATGGGGCGATTGACCAGCATTTACTGCCAGAGAGAAGGACTGATATTATGTAACAGTTTAGTATTCTTATTTTGATTTTAACAAATTTTTTTCTATTTCTTAATATTTTGCTTAGGTTTTGGAATGCAGTTCGGCTATTCCAATGTACCTTATGATTTGAGGGTCACATTTTCTATCCTCTGTTAAGACACTTCCTAGATATTTAGATTGATGTATTTATTTAATTTTGGTATCTCCAATTTGTAATTTGTAAGTTGGCTGTTCCTTTGGTTAACATCCAGACATTCTATATTCTTGCAATTGATGTTGCAATCTTTTCTTCACTACCTTCTGTAGAAGTTCTTGTAGTTTCTTTTCTTTGTCTGTTATCAATACTGTATCATCTAAAATCTAAACAAATAAGAAACTTAGGAAGGGTCTCTCAAAAATCTTTGGAAGTGGATCAATAGGAAGACAGACTAATAGAAAGATGTTATTTTTCAATTCTGTTCGTGCTGATCCAAAATATGAGACTGGATCAATAAATTTGTCACTAGATATGAATTTTATCTGAATCTTTTCATTGTGTATTTGATGTTTTGAAATGGTAGCTATCACCGAATTAAGTTTATTGACAAAGGAGATTATATTAAAAAAGAAGTATTGATGCAAAATAAATGCTTTGGTATACAGAATTATTGTTGTACATGTATACACTATTTTGTTTTTAAAATTCCCCTGGTTACAATTTAACTGAGTTAACTAGAAAAGCTTCTACAAAGAGATGGATCCAGGCCTTTCCTAAGGATATCTTTATGAAAGTAAGTATCTGCATATATTGTGTGAAATACAAGTAATGCTCCTCTGCAGAGAGGAAAACAATGGCTATTTCTCTGTAAGATATGTAGCTTAAAAAAAAAAGACAAAAATATAAGAAAAGCTTTACAATCAATTAACCTTCTCATGTCTCAAATGAGAGACCATTTATAGAATGAACTTAACAACAAAATATTCATCTAAATTAGAAAAGTTTTAAACAAAGGATAAAGAGAAGCAAAGTAAAAATTACGGCATTTTTGTCTGAATCTAAAACATCACTGAGAATTATACAACAATAATAAAAAATAAAAATAAAATAGTTAAATATTTTTTTTCTTTCTGATAGATGTTCTTGTACTCCTGTGGCAGTGGAGGCTTCTGGGATTATTGGCCTTCTTTCGATGGTGTTCCGTTGGAGGATTTGGTGCGATAGTGTTTAGGGATGAGCCTTACGAAACGGAGTGGTTCTAGCAGCGTGTCTCACTAGCGATGGTTCAAGGTAATGCTTTCTCCATCATTGCGACTGGCAGAGGATAGAAAAAAAAAATTTGTTTATAGTTACTTTGTTCAAACTTTTTTTCAATAAATTATGTCACTTTAAAAAAAATATATACAACTTTAATTAGGCTTTCATCACAGTCCACATATGGATTATTAATGAATAAGTTGGTTTCTACTGTGTAGTCATCACATTAAAAGTCAATTTTCAGAAGGCTAATGAATAAAAGAAGAAGGAGATAACTCAGTTGAAGATAATGCTAAAAAAGAAGATAATTAAAAATTAAAAATAATGATAATAAAGATTCAGACAATGATTATTATCAATCTTAATATCACACCTAAATTGCCAACTTTATTATAGAATTAAGAGATAAGGAAATTGAACGGGAATTGAACATTAAATAAGCTTCACTAGGGGTAGTTATCACTAACAATGAAACATGCTACAAAAATATTAACTTAAAAACTTGAATCATGATCTTAAATAACCTCGTGAACCAAAGTTTCAGATCAATGATTTAAAATGGCTTCTTAAAATGAATCCTGTAGGTTTTAAAGAAGACTATCTCTCATCAGATCTCAAAGACTGATGCTATAGAATCACAAGGATCTTTACGAAATAACAAAAACCACATCACTTGAAGACTGCCAACAGCAGCCAGAATTAAAGTGGATAGCACTTATAACTAGAATGGAAAATAATAATACAATCAAGATGTTGACTTTATACGCTATCAAAGACAAAATGTTTCAAAGGAAAATTGTATTTATTCTAAAATTCTAAAAAGAGCTAAATAAGAGTGGAATTGAGAAGCTGTTTTTTTTTAAAACTGTTTTAAGAGAAAGATTGTATAAATTTCACCCAAAAGTAATGCTATTTGGTCAATGAATGCCAAATATTACCTGGATGCAAAATCTCAACATTAACATTTTAATAATGCTGATGATAATTAAAGTCTAATAATGTTAAAAATATTGATAATTATGCCATGAACCCTCTGTTAGTATTGTGGGACATTGTCCCAGTCTTATTATGACAATGTTTTCAAACATCTCATTCAAAATATAGTTATCATTCAATTCTTAATTTTCTTGTTATATATCGACTCTAGTGTGTTTGATGCTGACAAATCCACTCCATCAATACATAATCAAGATCATCATATTTGCTCTGTGCAGAGTTTTTCTGTTTCATTAATTTCTGTTCATCATTTTCATCATAAAACTTTAGCAATTTCTTCTTCTGTTTCCTTAGAAGATTGTTCCAACACCAAACTCCTAAGTCAGATGCTTCACACTTAGACCTAAGTCTAGTTTTTCAAACTGTTTGACTTTCTGTGGTATTGATAAATATGAATGTTTTCTTTTTTTTTCTTTCAATACCCATATAAGTATCTGCAGGTTTTTTTGAGATTTTAAATAATATATTTTACTGAGCATGGAACACCTGGTAAGTAATCCATAAACAAAAGTGTTGCTGTGATGATTGCTAACAAAAAACTGGTGCCAATGTGAGTTGGGCTGGGGGAACTCCCATGCAGGGCAGATGAGGTCAATTACAACAGCTGCACATTAACCAGAAACCTTCCCAGTTCTTTCTGAAAATTTCCATTTGTGGCAAGTCATGTCAGCACTAGAAAAACATTCGGTTTAGAGGTTTTTGGATAAAGGACACTCAACCTGGATAATTAAAAAAATGGCAATGACAATATCTGGCTATATTTCTGAGATGAGGTATTATGTACACTATTTACATTATTCGGACTATTGTCCTCATCTTTGTTGCCATATTTATTACAATGTTTCAGCCGTTGTATTCTCCGGCCTTCTTCAGGTGGTTGGAATGTTGAACTGAACCCTTTATTTCGCTCACTGGGGTAGACTGTTCTTGTTCCACGTGCCATGTTTAATGGATGTCAGTTATCAGTTATCTCCTGTTAATTTCCCTCTGAAAGTTCTCCACTGCCTTAACCGTGTATTGAACTCACACTCTTTCGGTCATGTCACTGGATCTAACCAACGCCTTTATCCACAGTGCCATGTGTCCTTGAGGACCCAACTTTAAACAGAGAATAAAACTTAACAGTTTTAATTTGAGGTTCATACTTTGTCATCTTCAGCTCAATGCAACATTCATATTCTGGTGGTTCATTTTATATAGGTCATGACGACCATATTTCATGAAGTCATTTCACTGACTCCTCATAAGTCACTAATAAATTGATGGTGGGTCAGTTCATGACCCATAGGTCAGTGGTTCATCATCTCAGACCCAGACTGTAAAAAAAATATAAAAAAAATAGCAGCAATATTTAAGTATTTTGACAAGCAATTTTACTTAAAAATATCAAATTAATGTCCACTATTTACATTATTCAGACTATTGTCCCCATCTTTGTCGCCATATTTATTACAACATTTCAGCCATTGTACACTCCAGCCTTTTACAGGTGGTTGGAATGTCAAACTGAACCCTTCATTTTGCTCACAGGGGTAGACTGTTCTAGTTCCACATGCCATGTCTAGCGATCATGTATCAAAAGATACATGACTGATGAGGCAGTTGGTTTTCATTTCTTTCTGAGATA